>JAUELF010247143.1:0-12135 GCA_031471495.1 Clinocardium nuttallii | reverse complement strand
GGCAAAAGGAGAAATTGCTCATTTTGAGCAATTTCTTCTTTTGTCACTATGTTTTCAAAAAGCCGTCTGCTGCAGAGATATCAGAAAGCGTCTATATGAGGTAAAGGGTTAAGGTTTCCAATTCCTGTTGAAACCCTTTAATAGCAGATACAGACAGCATTTGAGCCATCCCGCAAAAAAACCAACATTTTGGACTCTGCGTAAAAGTATCGACCTGGATCAGCCTAAGCATGCCATGCAGGCATACCTGGACAGCAGCTTTATGTCTTCTGTGAATTTCTGTTTTAGGAATCATTACTCGTATTATACCTCTATCCACCTGAGATGTGTTTGCCAGGCTGTTCTGGGTCTTTACATTACGCAGAGGCCACTAAATGTTGGTTTTCTTGCGGGATGGCTCATTTGGGGAATTCGTCTGAGAGGAGAGATTGTGCAATCTTTACAGTTTACTTTATTTTATTTCCAACTCTTGAGATTGTATTTTCCTACTATAAGGGGTTTTAAATATATTATTTTTTGTAAATGATTAAAAAATCCTCCATTTTTTGGAAGGATTGCAAAATGTGTATTAAAAGACGGCAATCAGGATGCAACAAGTGTCTCTTGATTTTTGGTTTCATCTTTGATGTATTTTGTAATGATCAGGGGGGTCCAATTCCACCTACATTACTTAGCGCTTAGTAATATTTAAATACTTAAAAGCATATTCCATCCTTTTTGATTCCCTAATATATTGTAAAACATGAATGGTGGAATGTTTTAAAGTAAATGACTAAATGACATAAATAATTACCTTTCTGACAAATACTTGTTAAGAAATAAAATGTATAAAAAAATTGTACATTTTAGCATTTTATAAAGGAAACAAAAAATGATGTAACAACTAATGTTAGTAGAATTGCAATTCACTGAAATCCACAGTAAGCATGATTAACTAATATGGTCACAAGAAAAAGAATTGGGATCTAGGTAGCGGTATAAAGGATGTTGATGATCATTGTCTTAATATTTTTCTTTGTCATTTTTAATATCTTTTAGGTTCACTTTGGTTATCGTCACATTTTGAGAAAAAAAGTTTTTGAACAAAATTATGCATATAAACTGGTGCTAAGTGATTTATTTTGAGATGGGACTTTATTCAATAATTGGCATTGAGCCCTTGCTTAGGTTTTTGTTTAGTTGTACTTTTTCAAAATCAAGGTCTCTATTGAAAAAAACACGTTTTTGTTTTCAATAATTGGCATTGAGCCCTTGCATTGGATTTTGTTAAGTTGCACTTTTTCAAACCATGGTCTCTGTTGAAAAAACCCCAGTTTTTATTCAATAATTGGCATTGAGCCCTTGCATTAGTTTTTGTTCAGTTGTACTTTTTCAAAATCAAGGTCTCTGTTGATAAAACAGTAGTTAAACATAAGTACCTGCCAAGGCAGGCAACACAAAAATTCTGTTCAACTAGAATTTATTTCAAAACCTACAATTTCTGAGTCTTTTACATATAACTTGCAGAGCGACAAGCAGAAGAAATCCAAGATTACTCCAGCACAAGACAGTAAACACAAAGTCATCAACAAAAATGCAGAACGATTACCAGAAAAGGAACAAATGTTTATCTACAATGAATATGGTAATGAATGCAAAAAATATGGTATCAGTTTGAAGATAGAGAAGATTTGATTAATGCCTTCAGGTGAAGTGTTACAAGGTACCTGTGTAGGACTGTAGGGTCGCTATCACAATTGTAATTGAGTTAATGATCAACATTTACCTTTTATGCTCCAACACGTTTTAGCTCACCTGTGAGTTATTGTGATTGCCTTTTGTCCAGCATGTGTCGTCCGGCGTGCGTCAACATCTTCTCCTCAGTAACCAGTGGGTCAATTGAGATGAAACTTTACAGAAAGCATCCTCTCAATGACCTCACCAGAATTCCTTAAATTTGTCGTGATCCATGCAGAATTCTGGTTTCCATGGCAATGAAACGAAAACAACTTCAAAATTCTTCTTCCCCCAAACTGGTTGACATGGTTATTTTGCCTTATATGGCTATAGTGAAAACTTAAAAAATCTTCTCCTTCGAAAGTGTCAGGCCGATTTTCAAATAATTTTGTAGAAATGTTCCTTGGGTGACCCACTATCAGATTCCTTCAAGCCATTTTGATTGGTAAAAAAACATGGCCGCCACAGGGCGGGGCTATTTTGCCTTATATGGCTATAGTGAAAACTTAAAGAAGCATCTCCTCCGAAAGTGTCAGGCCGATTTTCAAATAATTTTGCAGAAGTGGTCCTTAAGTGACCCACTATTAGATTCCTTCGAGCCATGTTAATTGGTCGCAAAAAAACATGGTTGCCAGTGGGCGGGGCTATTTTGCCTTATATGGCTTTAGTGAAAACTTAAAAATGTTTTTCTCCAAAACTGTCTTACCAATTTTCAAATAATTTTGTAGAAATGTTCCTTGGATGATCCTATATCAGACTCTTTCAAGTTATGTTGATTGGTGAATAAACATGGCCGCCAGGGGGCGGGGCTTTTTTGCCTTATATGGCTTTAGTGAAAACTTAAAAATGAGATTTCCAAATTTCCAAAGCCCTGGTGTCTAGATATGTGGCAGGACATAATTAACTAGTTGGCTAGTGCGCTAAGCTAGTGTTATGGAAGTTGCTGGTTATGAGTTCGACATTGGGGGGACATTTTTCTCCTCTTATCTCCACTTTATTACTCTTTCAGGTCAGTGAGGGACTGGACTTCGCCGACATAAATGGCCGAGCTGTGGTTATAACGGGCCTTCCCTACCCTCCATACATGGATCCTAAAGTTGTCCTTAAAATGCAGTATCTCGATGAGATGAAAGGGAAGCAAGGATACCAGGTTAGCTTTAACCCTTTCCCAAAATACAACAAATCTGCAGCAGACGACTTTAACCTTTCCCACATATAGACGTCTTCTGATGCATCTACAGCAGACACCTTTTGATAACATTGTGGCCAAAGGTGAAATAATGAGCAATTTCACCTTTTCCCACCTGCAGAAGTCTTGAGCATGTCTAATGCAGGTGTATCAGAACTGTAAGTTGGAAAAGAGTAAAAGGAAGCCTGGGATAGTTTCAAGGGTCATTTCTCACACTATTAAATGAAACACATCAAGTGGATTTTTTATTAAATGGCTGTACTTTAGAACTACAAATGTTTTATAAAAATAAATAGGTCTGCTTTATTTCCATGATAAACACATGGATTTAATTCCAAGACCCTAGAGCATAATAATACGCAGTTTGTACATTCTGGCATTTTCAGATAGACATAACATCACACAAACAAATAAACGCAAAGGGCAAAGCATGTTTCAATGAGTTTGGCAAAAATCATGTTAGGTAAATGCATTTAAATTTCAACTTCACAAAATCTTTGTTCAACCAATTATTTCTTGAAAATGTGTCGGCCCTTAGAAATTTTGTCAATCAGGACTGACGACTTTTTCAAAGACTGATGCAATGAAATGAAGTGTACAATATTTACAGAGTCTGTCAGGGAAGGAATGGTACAAACAGCAAGCATCTAGAGCCGTCAATCAAGCTATTGGTCGAGTGATAAGACATAAGGATGACTTTGGTGCTATATTACTCTGTGATTCAAGGTATCGATTTATTTTATGTTTTACGCCACTGTCAACAATTATTCAGTTATAGAATCACAGCATTCCTGGGTAAGTTACCGGTACTACAAGTCTGTTTAACCTAACACCAGCCAGTCAGTCGTATTGTGCAACCCACAACCCTGAGTGCAGTCATTAGTACTATTTTTGTGTCACCCTGCGTAGCATGGTAGGCACTTAGGGATTACTTTTTTTTGTCCGATGTCTGTCCTTCACACTTTTTCGTCACACTTTCAATGAGCAGGTGCAGGTGATTAAAGTTAAAATCTGGTATGATCTGGCAACTGAGGCAGTAAATAGAATTGTGACAGACAGACAATCCTATCACAAACGCTGTGATATAAATGAAAAAATGTTGAAAGTGGTGTAAGACGCCTACAAACAAACCATCAACCTGTTTACTGACTTATTCACAGGTCACAACTTGGGTTCCTTCGATCACTGTTGTTTGCCTTGGGAAACTACGGAAAAAATGAAATATAATATTTGGAAAACTGGAAGTATAATTATGGTGTTGAAAACGTACTGGGAAAAGAAGATTTTGCTCATTTTTTAGTAATTTTTCATTGTAGCACAATGTTTCAAAAGAAGGTTTTCCAGTGTTTTATGGCTCATTTGTGATTAGAGTGTATACCAAATCATATTTGTCAAGAAATAGTTTATTTATTAGTTAGATGACATGCATGATTATAAGGTGTATTTTATAATCAATCATACATGCATACATTATTACAAGCGATTTTTATCTGTCTTCAGGTTCTCAGCACCGGATGCCATCAAGCAACTACCAGTCTGGGTGAGACCTCACGTGAACAAATATGACAATTTTGGACAAGCTGTTAAAGATACCATGGTTTTCTTCAAGACTGCAGAAAAACTGGTAACATGGCATTCTCGGAATAACCCCTTTCAGGAATTAGAGAGAGAGATCGTTGATTCAATGTTTATATATATTATTAAGATTGTCAAGAATTTTTTTTAAATTCTTTACTGCTTGTCAATATAAAATTATCCTTGATGCATAATTAAAATATCCTTCAAATTTAGAACTAGAATTTACTGAGTATATAGATGTTTACAAGGCAAAGATTCAATAATAAATTGTATCACGTTGGCCAATTTACCTTTGCATGTGTTTCGTGATTTTCTCACACCAGTACTTTACACAACAGTCTTTTCCATGAAACTGGCTTTTTGTTAACTATTTAAAGAATTTTATTAGCCCACTGGTGTCTGAAAGAAACGCTAAGCTGGGTTGACAGTCAATGTCACTTCCGACTGAGCTATGGGTCTATTTTCAGTACTCAAATGAGCCGTCTCGGGAGAAAACCAACATTATGGCCTCTGCGTAATGTATCGACCCATATCAGCCTGCGCAGTCAGCACAGACTGATCCATGCCAACACAATCCGTCTCAGGGAGATAAAGGTAAAGAGTAATGATTCCTGAAACAGAAAATCCACAGGAGACAAAAATTGTCTATCCAGGTTAGCCTGCGCTGCATGCTTAGGCTGATCCGGGTCGATACTTTACACAGAGTCCACTATGTTGGTTTTCTCGTGGGACGTCTCAAATATTACGTCTTATCTTCAGATGCCTGCACCAAGGTCCAGTAAGAAAGGCGCATCAGTTGGCGCAGCAGGAGCCAATTTTATGCCCACAGTTTCAAGACAACAGAGAGTTGCCAATCAGTTACAGCCTTCACATGCTGTGGCCAATCATGTTCCAAGTCTCAAGTTTCAAAGTAAGACAATTTATATTTTTAATTCACCTCTTAACCCCCTTCCCACATATAACAAAACTTTTAACATATATCTATAAAAAATAATTTAGTTTTTTAAATAGAATATATTTTGGCAAAATAGTAAATTTGTTACTTATGAGCAATTTCTTATTTTGCCACAATGTTTTCAAAAGTCATATGTGACAATTGTTACAAAATGCAATTCAGAAAGGGTTACCTAAAACATTGGGGAAAAAGAAAGGAAAATAAAATTGAATTAAGTTTAAAAGATATAGGCAAATAATGAAAAATCTATATTGATGGAATTATTGTAGGAAAGTTGAAAACATTGTGGCAAAAGGGATATTTGCTCATGCCAACCTTTACATGCTGCGACCAATCGTGTTCCAAGTCTAAAGTATCAGAGTAAAAAAGTTCTTGTTTTTACTTTCCCACTTGCAGAGGCATTTACT
The DNA here is from genome assembly GCA_031471495.1 of Clinocardium nuttallii. NCBI lineage: Eukaryota > Metazoa > Mollusca > Bivalvia > Cardiida > Cardiidae > Clinocardium > Clinocardium nuttallii. The sequence continues at coordinate 6,290 of JAUELF010247143.1, read as the reverse complement.
AGCAACTGTCACATTTAACTTTTGAAAACATTGTGGGAAATGGCTCATAAGTAACAAATTTCTTATTTTGCAAAAACATTTCATTTCTATTATAATAATTAAATTATTATTTATAGAGATATTTTTTTATAAATTAGTCAATACAACTCTTGAGCTTGAGGAGGTCGGATGGTATTGGTTTCATTTTTTATCTCCACTTAGCTATAGGGAAGACCAAAGCTTGTCTGCTTAGACCAACTGGATAATGCTGGAACCTACAGTTCTCAAACTTTGCATGGAGTTAGGGCATTTCCAATAGATGACTCCTATTGATTTTGAGGTCATGGGCACAGTGATCTTGAACAAGGGGAAGTAATGTTTGACAAAAATCTTGTTAAATTTCAGATGAGCAGGTCAGTGTAAGCCAATTGAGAGAAGAATATAAAGGTGCCTATACTAGTAACACTTCAACAAAAAGTTCAAAAGAAGCGGGGCTATTTTCTCTTCTCGAACATACAGAGGTATTAGTTATACAGTGTAAACTTTCGTAACCCTTTCCTTTAGAAAGACCCTTTCTGACGCCTCTGCAGCAGAGGGCTTGTTGAAAACATGGTTACTAAAAACGAGCAATTTCTCTTTTTGTCACCATGAGTTCAACTCTATTCAATTATTGTACTTTCATTTAAAGGGTGTTTCCAATTTTGTTTGGGTATGGTTTTTTTAAAGACGTCTGCTGCAGATTTATTGTATGTTTTACCTCTTAAGAGCCACTCCTCTCTTAGTCTCTAGAAGGGCTGTATTTCTTTGCCTTTGCCAAGCTACCTATGTTCAGATGAGGCAAAATGGGTTTTCATTAGGAGAAAGTTTTTCCCTCTAAGGAGGGACACCCCTCTAGAAGGCTGTTTAGTATTGCCTTTGCAAAGTTACCTGTGTTCAGATGAGCCAAAATGGGTTTTCATTAGGAGAAAGTTTTACCTCTTAGGAGAGACACCCCTCTAGAAGGCTGTATTTCTTTGCCTTTGGAGAAAGTTTTTACCTCTTAGGAGGGACACCCCTCTAGAAGGCTGTATTTTTTGCCTTCGCCAAGATACCTCCATTCAGATGAGCCAAAATGGGTTTTTATTAGAAGAAAGTTTTACCTCTTAGGAGGGACACCCCTCTAGAAGGCTGTTTATTATTGCCTTTGCCAAGCTACCTGCGTTCAGATGAGCCAAAATGGGTTTTCATTAGGAGAAAGGTTTTACCACTAAGGGGGAACACCCCTAAAGAAGGCTGTATTTCTTTGCCTTTGCCAAGTTACCTGCATTGAGATCAGCCAAAATAGGTTTTCCTTAGGAGAAAGGTTTTACCTCTAAGGGGGAACACCCCTATAGAAGGCTTTATTTCTTTGCCTTTGCCAAGTTACCTGCATTCAGATAAGCCAAAATATGTTTTCATTGGTAGAAAATGTTAACCTCTAAGGGGGAACACCCCTATAGAAGACTTTATTTCTTTGCTTTTGCCAAGTTACCTGAGTTCAGATTAGCCAAAATGGGTTTTTATTATGAGAATGGTTTTACCTCTAAGGAGGGACACCTTTCTAGAAGGCTGTATTTCTTTGCCTTTGCCAAGTTACCTGCATTGAGATGAGCCAAAATGGGTTTTCATTATGAGAAAGGATTTACCTCTTAGGAGGGACACCCCTCTAGAAGGCTGTATTTCTTTGCCTTTGCCAGATGTTGTTCTATAGCGGTTTCAATCTCTTCAGTGTTCTGTTTGGAAATTGGTTTTAATCCTTTCCCTCATACATATGCTTTCTGACACCCGCAGCAGTTGTCTGTTAAAAAACATTGTGGTAAAAGAAGAAATTGCTCAAAATAAGAAATTTCTCCTTTTGCCACAATGTTTCAATTCTTTTCAATGTTAAAACTTTAATAGATTTTCCATATAATTGCCTAGATATTTTCAAAGTTGTCTGCTGCAGATTTGTTGTAAGTATGTAAGTGTTTAAAAAAAAAAGTCAAGCTCAGGAGCATTCTGATTGACCATTTTGCATGTTAAACTTGTATAAAATTTTATCTCATTAACCCGTTTCCACATACAGGCGTATTCTGACACCTTTTAAAGACAATGTGGCAAAAGAAGAAATTGTTAGAAGTAAGCAATTTTGACCATTTTGCCACAATGTTTTCAAAAAGCTTCAGAAAGTGCCTGTATGTGGGAAAGAGTTAAAGACTTACAACTCTATTCAATAATAATACATGTACATTGTTATTTCATTAAAAGAGAGTTTCTTAAGTTTAAAAGTAAAAAATGCAGTGGAAAAAGGAGAAATTTACACATTCGAAAAGATAAAAAAAATGGTACTATTTTTTTTCCAGAGGCAGTTTCAGTTTTCAGATACACAGGTAATGTTTAATTTATTCAATTTACTTTATTTGCATTCCTTAACCCCTTCCCACATACAACAAGTCTGCAGCAAATGACTTTTTAACCCTTTCCATCACTTTCTGACGCCTCTGCAGCAGACAACTTTTGAAAACACTGGCAAAGACGCAATTGCTCATGATGAGCAATTCCACCATTTGCCACAATATTTTCAACTCAATTTAACAATTAAAATGTCATTTACGAATATTTTTGAAGAGATGTTTTCTAAGTCGTCTGCTGCAGATTTGTTGTATGTGGGAAAGGGTTAATTGTCCAGGCTGATATATGGAAAATTTCTTCAAACCATGTTGATTGGTCGGGAAAAAAACACAGCTGTCAGGGGCAACTTTTTTGCCTTATTGGCTATAGTTGAGACTTAAAAAATCTTCTTCTCGGGTAAGGCTGATTTTCAAATAATTTTGTGGAAATGTTCCTTGGGTGACTCTCTATCAGATTCCTTCAAGCCATGTTGATTAGTAAAAAAAACTTTTTTTACTTATATGCATATAGTTAAAACTTAAGAAAAAAATGTCTGGCTGATTTTCAAATTATTTTGTAGAAATGTTTCTTAGGTGATCCTCTTTAAGATTCCTTCTAGCCTAGTTATTGGTAAAAAAACATGGTTACGGGAGGCAGGGCAGATCATTTTGCATAATTCAGGTGAGCAATTCCAGGGCCATGATGGCACTCTTGTTTGACTTAGAAATTAGCATACACGTTTTGCTGTCAATGGAAACATGCAAGTGGTTGAGTGTCTGTCGCTTGTCCGATTCCCAGCTTGCTAGTGGTTGAGTGTCTGTCGCTTGTTCGATTCCCAGCTTGCTAGTGGTTGAGTGCCTGTCGCTTGTCCGATTCCCAGCTTGCTAGTGGTTGAATGTATGTCGCTTGTCCGATTCCCAGCTTGGACTTACCAAAGACTTAGAAAATTAGGGTTATGGCTTTTCCTCTTTGGGGGTCAAGATTATAAGGTTAGTGTTAAGATTATCTCGCTCGTGTCAGGTTGAATGTACCAGAAATAACCCTCTCCCTCATACAACAATTCTGCAGCAGACAACTTTGAACACATTTTCTCAAAAAATAGAAAATCTCTATAATTGAATGGATAACTTATTACTAAAAGTGGGAAAACATGGTGTCGAAAGGAGAAATTGCATGTTTTTGCTTTGACACTATGTTTTCAAAAAGCCATCTGCTGCAGCAGCGTCAGAAAGCGTCTATATGAGGGAAAGGGTTAATAAACACTGAAATAACTGAAAAATGTATTTCAGATCCCATCCTTCCAACCTGGTCAGACTAGCGATGCTGTCATGAGAAAGCCACTCAACAAGAAGAAAATTGTCATTAAGGTATGTGTGTAGATGTAGACTCTTGAATAATCATAATTTATTCCTTAACCACACATAGATGCATTTTGACTCTGATGAAGCAGATGTTTTTGAAAACATTGTGGCAAAATAAGAAATATTTTTTTGCTGGATGTTTCCAAAGTTGCCTGCTGCAAAATTGTTGTAATTGTTTTGATCCTTTCTCTTATGTCATTTGACGCCTAAGTAGCAGACGACTTTTAAAAACATTGTGACAAATTTACAATGCTTTCTCCAGATATGTTTGAAGCAGACGTCATATTTGGTAAATTGTTATCAATCTCTTTTAACCTAGACCTTCGCTGCAGTAGTAGATACTATCACAAAGTGTCTCAGATTTATCTTTGCGTCCGTCAATCAAAAATTGTTAGGCATCAGGGAACATACCTGCATAAATAAAAGAGATAAAGAAACGGTGATGTCCGAGTGCTCCAATTGTAAAGTTACCATTTTGATAAAGAACCATTGGTTGTATTCTGCTCATGAATATTTAAATGCATAGGGTCAATTCAAGAAGACCTTCACTGTGGTGTTGTCTGATCAAATATACGCACAGGGTGGTGTTTTTGTCTGAATTCAATGTGATATAAGTGCTTATCTTGAATTGACCAACACTCTTTCCCATCAAATGGTCAAAACTTATATAATTAACCCTTTCTGCAGACGACTTTGAAAACATATTGTCAAAAATAATAATGATTTGTTGTATGTGGAAGGGACAGGTTAGTCAAATTGAAACATATTGAAATGATGTGTAATGCAAAGCTTTTTTTTTCTCCTTTCTTTCTAGAAAAGGAGTGGTGAATCCGCTCCTAATGAGAGGAGCACATGTACAGAGGTCTCTAACAGAGTATCCATGTCTCATGTGAACACTGCGGAGAATTACATCGCTGAGGTGAGTATAGCACAAGTCAGAGATTTGATTGTCAATGCTAAACTCTTTCCCTCATACAACAATTCTGCAGCAGACAACTTTGAACATATTTTGTCAACAAATTGAAAATAAGCTTTCCGATGCCTCTGCAGCAGACGACTTTTTGAAAACATAGTAACAAAAGAAGAAATTTCACCCTTTGCCACAATGTTTTCCACTTTTAGTCGTAGGTTATCCATTCAATTAAAGAGATTTTCTACTTTTTGACAAAATATGCTCTAAGTCGTCTGCTGCAGAATTGTTGTATGAGGGAAAGGGTTAAACAGCTTTGACTATGATTTTGATACCATTGATTCTATTATGGAAATGTTTATTCTGGCAGAGTGGAGCCCTTGCTAACTCAGTTGGTAGCGATCCAGGGGTTCTAAGTTTGAACCTCAGCTGGACCAACATTCTAAGTCAATGTAACATGCATCATTAGTCATCCACCAGTGAGCTTACAGTCTTCGTGGCAAAGCAGCCAGTTGCTTAAAAAGAATGCTATGTTCAGTAGTGGTGTGAGAAAGCCAGGAAACACATGGAACCGACTGTTCTGATATGACTTAAAAAAATGGCATTAAACCCAAATTAATCAAATACACTGGCAGATAATAATGTGAATACAATTTGAAAGCTCATCTCCTTATTTTGTATGGTTTAACCCTTTCCATCATATAGAAGCTTCATGATGCCTCTGGAGCCAACTACTTTTAGAAACAGTATGGTAAAAGGATAAATTGTTCATGATGAGCAATTTATCCTTTAACAAAACGTTTTCAACTTTATTCAATAATTGTTACGGTATTAAAGTTGCAATATATCTTGACTACATGTTTTCAAAGTAACCTGCTGCAGATTTGTTGTATATGGGAATGGATTTATGTTATATCTGATCCAGAGCCCCAAAACATCATTCAATCGAAAACGTCTGAAAAAAAGCTAGGCAAAATCTGGAAAATTGATTGATTTAGTCTTCTTTAGTAGTTGATTTTCACCATGTGATAGAGACATTTATAAAAAATATGTATCTAAGCATGTGCCACATACAGACGCTTTCTGATGCCTCTGCAGTAGATGACTTTTGAAAACATTGTGGCATAAGCTGAAATTTTCATTTATACTGTGAAATTTCTCCTTTTGCTACAATGTTTCCAAATCTATTCATTAATTAAACTTTTTTCATAGACATTTGCCAGATTTTTACCAAAAGTTGTCTGCTGCAGATTTGTTGAATGTTGGGGAGGGGTTAATTGCTAGTAAATAGGTATTTTTTATCATTTAGGTTAAGAGCACTTTGCCTTCAGAATCATACAAAAGATTTTCTAAAGCCCTGGTTGACTACAAGAAAACAGAAGACCTTGGGAAAGTTTGTGAGATATTAGCGGATTTGTTTACGGAAGATGACAACAAGAAACATTTATTTGCAAGTAGGTTAACCCTTTTTCACAAACTGCCTGGGTGGTGTAGTTGTAAAATGTCTGGCTCGTTTGCTGGAGGTTGTGGTTTCAATCCTCGGCCGGGTCATACCATAGCCTTTAACCCTTTCCCTCATATAGACGCATTCTGACGCCTCTGCAGCAGACGGCTTTTTGAAAACATAGTTACAAAAGAAGAAATTGCACAAA
>JAUELF010247142.1:4515-21684 GCA_031471495.1 Clinocardium nuttallii | reverse complement strand
CAAAAGTCAATGCGACATGCGTCATTCGTCTTCCACCAATGGGCTTAGTCTATGTGGAAAAGCAGCCAGTTGCTTGGAAAGATTGTTCTGTGTGCGAAAACCAGGAAATACATGAGTGGGTGAACTGGCCGCCATGATATTACTGAGAAATTGTTAAAAACGGCATTAAACCCCAATCAATCAATCAATCAATCAATCAACTGAATTGAATCTACTTGAAGATAAGACTTACATCTTCAGACGACTAGATAAGGAGGTGTGACCTGTCTTTTCCCATCCATATCTCTCTTATGACTCTACTTAACTCTATGTTTTGAGTATCTACAACATAGGGTTTGAGGGTCAAGTAGGGATTTGGGGATGTGAAATACTCGTCTTATCTAGAGCACTGCATCTTAAACCTTTCCCACTTGCAAACACATTTTGACACATCTGTAGCAGATGACTTTTGAAAAGATTGAGTAATTTCTCGTCTTGCCACAACATATTCAATTCTGTTCAATAATTGTACTTTCATTTAATGGAGGTTCTTTATGTTTTTGCTGAAAGTATCTTTAATATTTTAAAAGGTTAAAATTGTTACAGAAAAGAAGGCCTTGTTGTAAGAACAATGTCTTCGTTCATTTTACAGTATTTTAACCATTTCCCACATACAACCTATCTACAGCAGATATTTAAAATTATTAAGTATTATTATAGAATTAAATTCAGGGTGCACTGGCTGATCTGTATCTTTGTTGCTTCATAAATCCTGAGGGTTATTTTCCGTGTGAGATGGCATGGCATGTTTATGTTGATATTCATATCTCATTCAGAAACAAAATGACTGTGACAAACAAGCGCAGACAATAGGGAACCAGGAAAAACAGATAGAAGATCAAGAAGCTGTTGTGATGGCCTTGGAGAATGAAGTGAAAAGTACAAAGGAATTACTAGAAAAAGAAAAGATGTTTTTTGAAAACTTAACATCAGAAAAAGAAGCCCTAGATAAACAATTTTTGGAAGCTAACCTTCAGATTAAAAGTAAGAAGTTGCTATTTTTGGCTCATCTGTTTGTTTAACCCTTTCCCTCATATGACAATTCTGCGGCAGATGACTTTGAACAAATTTTGTCAAAAAATGGAAAATCCCTTTAATTGAATGGATAACCTATTACTAAAAGTGAAAAAACACTTATGTTTTCAAAAAGCCGTCTGCTGCAGAGGCATCAGAAAGCGTCTATATGAGGGAAAGGGTTTAGTGTTTCCCAGTTGTCTTGTCAGAAAGTAAAGCTCTCTCTTTTTCAAGCAGGACCTTTTAGGTCATATATTTTAGGCTTTTATTTATGTGCACTTCATTTCAGACTTACTGCATGAAAAGGAGAGTCTGGTATCGAAAGTTGGGATCTTGTCAGAAACAACATCGGGTTCAGATGAGAAATTGATGGCATTTCAAGAAGAATCTGATAAACTAGTCAAAAAGGTATGGATGCCAAGTCTAACTACCTACTGACCTATAATCAATTATATATATAATATAATGCCTTGAGTAATAAGCTTTACATTGCAAACCTATAACAAATTTGCAACAGACAACAAAGAAAACATGAAGGAAAAAAGGTGGAAAACGTTTTTAACCCTTTCCCTCATACAACAATTCTGCAGCAGATGACTTTGAATGTTTTTTGTCAAAACATAGAAAATCTCCATTATTGAATGGATAACCTATGACTAAAAGTGGAAAACGTTGTGGCAAAAGGAGAAATTGTTGTATGTGGGAAAGGATTTTGTGTTCATAAACTTTTGTTTGATATTGGAATAGTGGCTTGTTTGCATTAAGATCTCTTATTACTTTGATGAATACCAAAGTCATCTGCTGCAAAAGCTTTGAAAACATCTGTACTTTGTTAAGTGATAAAATCTTGGATATAAAAAATGACTTTGTAATTGAAGCGATATAATTTGACTCTCTTCTACTATATGATTTTTAATTTTTTACATGAATTTATACACATTTAATATGCTTTGAAACATCTCCCTTATTTAGAGGAATCTCATTTGGCAAGAAAGTGAAAACAAGAAGTTCCTGTTATAAGCATTTTCTCCTTTCACTAAAATGTGTTCAAAAGTCATCTGCAACACATGCATCAAAATGCATCTGGGTGAAAGAGTTGATTGAAAAATTGAAATTGATACTAGATTGAATTAATTTAATTTAGGTACAAGAACTTGAAATAGAGCTCACAGAAGTGAATGCTTTAAACCAAAAGCAGAAAGGAGAAGTAAATGAATTGTTTAACAAGTTATCAGAAGTAACTGATGAAAAATCATCGATGGAGTCTGACCTACAAACTTTGAACAGTAGAATTACCACTCTGGAGAAAGAAATTAAGGAACACAACACAAACAAGGTAGGTTTTTTGTTTTGCTATTTGAGTTATCAGTCCTCTCTCAAACAATACATCAATGATAGTGAATTTTTACTTTCTCAAGAAAAGATTTGATTGGCGACATGTTTCTTACTGATAACTTATTGAAAACAATTCTGTTGAAAGTTAGTCTATTTGTAAAAGCAGCCAGTTGCTTGGAAAGTATGGTGTGTGGAGTACTGGTGTGATAAAACCAGGAAACATGAGTAGGTGAACTGGCCACCGTGATATGACTGAAAAATTGTTGAAAACGGAGTTAAACCCCAATCAATCAATCAATCAATCTGTTGATAGGTAGGGTGGTTAAATCCCTAATTGGAATCTTGTTTGGTGACATCTGTTCCTTTGTTGTAGTTTAGTTTAACATATCTTAATTTCATTTTAATTTTTTCTTTCTTATAAACCTTCCCTCTTCAGTCCATATTTCCTTATTTCATTTACTGATGTTACATTGAACGCTTCTATTTGCTATAAGTACTGTTAACTCTTGATACAATGACTAATTTCACAATTAACCATTTCCCTGTAGTTTTAGGTGATCTTTTTCAGCAAATTAATTTTGAAAACATTGTGGAAAAAGTTACAACTGGTAAAAATAACTTATGTCTTCTATTTCTTTTTCCACAATGTTTTCAGCGATGTATCAAAATTTCACTTCAATACCTTAATAATTGCTCAGATGTTTTCAAATGCAGATAACTGTTTTTACCCTTTTTAACCCTTTCCGTCATATAGATGCTTTCTGACGCCTCTGCAGCAGACGGCTTTTTGAAAACAAAGTGACAAAAAAAGAAATTGCACAAAGCGTGCAATTTCTCCTTTTGACACAATGTTTCTTCTTTTGTGTCACAATGATTTCCACTTTTAAGCATATTCAATTATAGAGATTTTCTATTTTTTGACAAACTATGTTCAAAGTAGTCTGCTGCAGAAATGTCCTAAGAGGGAAAGGGTTAATATCGCATTAGGTAAACATTTAAGGGAATAATACCAAATATATTGTGTAAAAGTAATTCTGCATATATTGCTAACTTTCCCTGCATGGGAAAACAAATTGGTTGAATACAGTGTTAAATGGGATTTTCATATATAAGATTTACAAAAGAGGAAAATCATCAAAGAAAAGCAAAAGATGTGATTGCAAGTTATGGTTAAACAGTTTAAACATGGATAATTTTATATTCGAAACACATATGACTGAGGAGAGTTTAAAGAGGTCAGATATTGATGTCATAACTTTTAGCCAAGGCAAGATAACCAAAAAAATTAGTACTTATTAACATCAACTTATTACATATACACTGTATTGAATCTTCCACGGACCTGTCTAACATGGCAGCTAATACGGACCTGATGGCTTAAAGACAGAATAAGAATTCATGATATCTACTCCTTTGCGCTGGTTTTTGAAGTGATCATTCAGCTGGATGGAGATTTCAGAAAGATAACAGAAAAATACAAAGTCAACATTATAAAATCTTGTTTAAGGAAAGAAACTTCATATTTTCATATGTTGATATGATTTAGAATTAATATTACAACTTGATTAACATCATAGACTACGGAGTAATAGTAAGAGCAAATATCACAGAATGCTGCACTTGATCCGGTATTGTTCTCTCAGGAACATTTATGTGCGCTTTGCTGCCAAGTTGGAAGCCGAAGTTTACAAGATCATGAAGTACCTAAAAGTACTACATGTATCATAGAAGATGAACATGGGACCATGTGGAAATAGGTACAGAACTCGCAGAGCATGGAAAGCTTGGAATCTAAGTGTATCGAAACTGGCAATTTGAATCTAACTCCATTATATTATAAAGCTTAGCTAGTTTCAGTCCTCTTGAAAGAAATGGAGTAGCGTTGTAGGAAATCCAAAGAAGAACTGTCCAGTGCATTAACGCCAGTAAGAGGAGTACTAAAGAGCCAAGACATTCAAATAAATACAGCCTTGTCGAAACACAAGATTGGCACAAAACTGAAACCAGCTTTAGTAACGAAGCTTGTCAAAGATCGTCTAATTTAAACAACCGTTGTAGATTCTGATAAAACGAAGCATATGTACAGGTTGATCATAACATGTACTGTCCAGAATATGGACGTACGCTTTTCCCATTGACAGGCTCATATGATATATTGAGCTGTACCAGATGATATCTATGAAAAACAGTCAAACCTGTGCTAAAGACCATGTTGGAAGTGATTCCCTGTTTATAGCATCTGCACTTTAAGTTTCTCAATTAATCCTTATCTGCATAAATGACTGAACAATTAAAGACCACCTGTGAACAAAGACCATATTGTTGTGGTCCAATGGGTGGTCTGTATACAAAGGTTCCACTGTATGTCGAGAAAGACTTGATACTCTCTGGTCAACATGCGGAATGCTTGCAAATAGTTTGTTTTACTGTTTCTGTGACTCAGTCGATTAAACCAGAACCAGATGAAACGGTGCAGATGAGCAGGTTAATCTGGATCTGAATTGGTTGCAAATGTCCGATGGTTGATTTTCCTACAGAAAGGTTCATATCTATCAAATTAATTTTCTCCCACTTGTTATCACTAGAATATTTTACAAATATGTTGGAACGCTTCTTTCTGTCCTGGTGATTTCTTGAAATGGAACAGGCCATTCCATAAGACATGCTATAACCAACTGAAGTATTTCTATTGAAATTTCAAGATTAAAAGCATCCAAATTTATTTATTGAAGTTGTGTACAAGCTATCCCTACTTTAACAGTGCTCAAGGTCATAATTTATAAAAATCTTCAGTTCAACCACTAACTCAATCACTTTAATATGTATATGCACATAGTCTATAAACTAGCTTTCACATGTTCACTTAGATAATTAGAGCATTTCAAGTCAAAAACAGTTTTATCTATCTGACCTTTTAGATGTAGATCAACTGAGTCGGGGATGGATCTTTTGTTCTGTTAACCCTTAGCCACATACAAGAAATGTGCACTTAATATTGAATAAAATTAAAAAAATGTGTGATAAAAGAAGTTGTTCATTATATAAAGCAATATTTCGTTACTAAAATGTTGTCAGAATAATGTTTGTATGTGGGAAAGGTTTAACTTGCACATGATGTAAATTGTAGATGTTTTTTTCAAAATCCATTTGTAAGTGTATAGAATTAATTAGCCTGTTCTGAAATTATCCTAGAAATCATTATGACTGTTGTTTGGAATTATGAATAACCCTTTCAGAAAAACAACAAAGTTTCAGCAGACGACTTTGTAATCATGAAAGTAATAATATGGAAACTCTCTGTAAAGGAGTATAGGAAACAAGAGGAAAATATTGTGGCAAAAAGAGAAATTGTTCATTATTAGCAACTTCTCCTGTCACAATGTTTTTAGAATTAATTTGGTGCAAATGCATCAAAATGCTTGTTAGTCAGCAAAGGGTTAACCCTTTCCCCCATATAGACGCTTTTTGACGCCTCTGCAGCAAACGGCTATTTGAAATCATAGTGACAAAAGGAGAAATTGCACAAAACGTGGATGTTTTCTACTTTTATTCATAGGTTTATCTATTCAATTATGGAGATGTTTTGACAAAATATGTTCAAAGTCGTCTGCTGCAGAATTGTTGTATGAGGGAAAGGGTTTTTGCAAATGGTTTTGTATTGAGAGTTGACTATTTTTCTTACACTTTTTCATATACTGTTGAAGGTATATTATTCCCATGAAATGTAAAGTGCAATTATAGAGTTTCATATCAAAAGTAAATGCTTGTGATAGCTTTTTGTGCCAGCTGACTGTCAGGCAGGGAGATACGTACAAAAGTCATATCACTTTTTATTTTCTCTGTCCTTATTCCCATAAATGTCAATCCTTCCATGTGTCTGTCCAGCTTATCTTGACATAACAACTTTGGTTCTGTTTAATGGATTCACTTATAACTTGTCGAGCAACAATAGCTCAGTCAGTTACGACTTAAATATCACTTCTCCGTTTTCGGTCCTTGTTTCCATATATATATGTCAATCCTTCCATCTATCTGTCCAGCTTACCTTGACTTAATAACTTCGGTTCTGTTTAATGGATTCACTTATAACTTGTCGAGCAACAATAGCTCAGTCAGTTACGACTTAAATATCACTTCTTCTTTTTCGGTCCTTGTTTTCATAAGTCAATCCTTCCATCTATATGTCCAGCTTACCTTGACTTAATAACTTTGGTTTTGTTTAATGGATTCACTTATAACTTGTCGAGCAACAATAGCTCAGTCAGTTACGACTTAAATATCACTTCTCCTTTTTTGGTCCTTGTTTCCATATGTCAATCTTTCCATCTATCTGTCCAGCTTACCTTGACTTAATAACTTCGGTTCTGTTTAATGGATTCACTTATAACTTGTCGAGAAACAATAGCTCAGTCAGTTACGACTTAAATATCACTTCTCCTTATTCTGTCCTTGTTTCCATATGTCAATTCTTCCATCTGTCTGTCCAGCTTACCTTGACTTAATAACTACGGTTCTGTTTGATGGATTCACTAAAACTTATACTTATTCTGCAGCCCCTGTGTCTGGGGAATGCTCTATTAGAAAGGCAGCAACAGTCTGACCCTTGCATGACCAGTAAGTGCAGTCTAAATGGGTCTGAACTATTGGAGTCAATGCAACTCTTAAGCTCCACCAAGTCGGTGGTATTGGTTTCATACCTCATTTATTTTTTATCTCAATGTAAATATACAACATTATTTATTGAAAGCACGTAAAACCCAAATCAAACCAACAAACCTTATTCTGCAATGTATCAATTCAATATTATCTTCTCTTTGTAACCTACCCACGTTAAAGTCGGATCACTTACATGTCCAAATTTATTAAGTTATGTGACATATCTTCCTGCGGTCAACAGATGTAATAATTGTAATACTGTTGATATGCTTTTCAACCTAAACTTATGAAACAATTTAATAGAACTTACAGCTAAATGTCAGCAGGATTATCTTACCATAGAAAATTGCAAAAAAATAGTTTTTAAATTAGTTTGTTTTAATTTTAAGACACCCATATTTAAGCATCCTATTCCCTTTTTGGTTTTGGTTCATGTATTTGTCTAAAAAAACAATCACAGGCTTTTGTAATGAATATGTACTTTCAGGAGGAGCAAGAAGTTGTTGTTGGCGAATTTAAGCACGAAGTAGATGTATTGACAACAAACTTGAAGCAACAGGAAAGCCTACTTAAAAAATCAGCAGAGGACATAGACAAGCTAACTACTGATAATGTTAGTGTGCGAGTGCAGTCCGATATACTATCTCAGGAACTTGAAATTAGAAGTGTGGAAGTTGATTTTTTGAAGTCTGCTGTTTTGAGAATAACCAGAGAAGAAAATAATCTACAGAACGAATTAAAAGAATTGCAACATGAAAATAATAAACTAAAAAGTTCTATTGTGCAAACTGAAAGTGATTTAACTACATTTCTATCTGAAACCTGTGATACACCTGATTGCTGTGATCTGTCCTATGCAAAGAATTATATCAGGGATTTGCATTCAGTAAATGCTGAACTCAAAGCTTCAGTTAGTGATTTCTCTATGAAGGTGTCAAATCTCAAATCTTTAACATTAGAATTAAAATCTGAACTATCATGTTTGAAACAGATTCAAATTAGTGAAACATCTAGTGTAACACTTGACTTTAAACGGTTGGCAGAATCATTTGTATCCTACGAAAACATAATCCAAGCTCAATGTGAAAATATTAGCAAATTTGAAGAAGAAATTAAATGCATGTCAGTGACCAGTATTGCTTTGAAAACATCCATGGAAGAAAAGGATCTTCAATGCAAACAACAAGCTCGAGAAATAGACATATTACGCGAAGGTCAATCATCAAAAGGACAGGAGTATGAGTCTAAAATGCAATCTCTGCTCAATGATATCGGAAATCTAGAGCAACAGTGCTCTGAATTGAAATTGAAAAATGAAAAAATCAGTAGAGATGTAGAAATAAAAGAGAAAAAGTGCTCAAACCTGGATATGACTGTTCAAGAATTAAACCAGAAATTAACTGAAAGAACGAGTGAACATCTTTTATGCATTCAAGAGAAAGACAGTGTAACAGGAAAGTTAGAAAGTCTTAAAGTTGACTTTGAAAATATCAAGGAGATTGAGAAACAATTACAAGACGAGTGTGTTCAATACAAATTAAAGATTGGTCAAATGGAAAGTGGAAAGTCTAATTTACAGGACACTATTAATGACTTGACTAACAAAATGCAATCAATGGAAGTAAATATTCAAAAAGTTAGAACAGATAATGAAATATTAAAATCAATATCAGAAAGTGCTGAAACTTCAAAATTGAAATTAATTGAATCAAACAGACAGATGGAGGAACTGGAATCACTAATAATTAAGTTGAATTCAAAGGCAGATGAAGATCAGGAAGAAAAAGAAAGAATGGCTCGTACAATTAAGGAGATGGAACATTCAATTTTGACACGCCAAGAAGACCTGAATAATGTTCAAAGTAGGTTTGACAAAAAAAGTGAAGAACATGATAAATTGATAGCAGATGTGGAATCATTAAATTCAACAATTGAGTCTTTGACACATGATATATCAGACAAAACCGAACTGTTAATAAAGTCTAAAGATTCATGCAAAGAAATAGAAAAGCAATTGGCTAATACCAAACTCGTGAATGATGAACAGACTAGTGTCAACAATCAAATGTTGCTAGAAAAGGAATCTGCTATACAGCAACTGACTGCTGATGTTTGTGCCTTGGAAGATAAACATAACTCTGAAGTCGATGACATTCAAAGAAAACTTCACCTCAGCTTGGATGATTTAGCTCAGACAAAACAATTGCAGTCTTCCACAGATGAGAATATTCTGACTTTTCAACAGCAAATCAATCAGCTAGAAGATGAGAAAGCTGCTCTCCATGCACAGGTTAGTGAAATAAAGCATGAATGTGATGTAAAGCATGAACTATTGTCTGAAAGGATGCATGAATGTGATGATAAGCATGAACAAATTGTTTCTCTCCAAAGTACTGTATCAGAATTAGAAAGTAAAGTCAATACTATTGAAAATGATAAGATGAAGTTACATAAACATTTAATTGATTCAACTAATAAGAATGATTCTTTGTCTCAATGTGTACACAAATTAGAAGAAACCAACCATAGTCTTGAATGCAGTATCGACACCTTTAGAAAGCATGAAGAAGAGCATGGCATGAAAATAACGGATTTAGAAAAACAAATTGAAAATCACCAGCAGCAGTTAAGTGAAGTCCAAATACTATTAGATAGTAAATGCAAAGAAAATACAAAGTATGTTGAACAAAATGAACAGCTTATATTTCAGTTAAATAAGTGGCAAAAAGAACATGAACATGTCAGTCGTACAATTACAATACAAGAACAAGCAATACAGAGTGCTGAACAGGAAAAAGAAAATTTGAAGGATTCCCTTTCTAGCCTTACAGTAGACCTTGAAAAGAATGAATGCAAAATCAGAGATTTGAATAACATTATTAAAGAAAATTGTCAGTCACTTGAAGAGGTAAAATCTACACTAAATGTTAGCAAGTCTGACAGGGAAAATATAGAAAAGAAACTTGAGTCAAAAGTGGCAGAATATGCTGTTAATTTGGATAAGATTTGTCATCTTGAAAGTCAACTGTCTAGTCAGAATGATACAGTTATGCTTTTAGAAAAAGAAAAAGGCCAACAAGTATTAAGAGTAAATGATCTCATTACAAAAATATCAACATTACAAGATACAGAAGATTTACTAAAACAGAAGTCTGTAGAGTGTGCAATAATAAAGGAAAGACACATTACAGTAAATACAGAGAGAAGTGAACTAGAAACCAACCTTAATACATTAGTTCTTCAAAAGAGTGACATTACACAAGAAAATGAACAGCTCAAATTAGAACTAGTAAACTCAAATTTTAAAATTGCATCACAAGAAGAGAGCTTACAAATGGGGGTAGCTGAACTTGCTGAAAAAAATGAAGCAATTGCTAGTTTTGTTCAGAATGAAGTATCAATGATACAAAAGGTTGAAAATCATGCAAAACAAATTGAACACTTGGAAAAATCATTAATGACAAAAGTCAAAGAAATTGAATCACTTAATGAGACACTAAAAGCAGAACAGCAAATTCTTAGGAATAATGAGGACTGTTTGAAGGAAAAGGGGGATCTTATTCAAGAAATACAGGCTGAACATACAAAAGTAATCCAGAACAAAGTGCAAGAGATAAATACTCTAAATGAAGAAATCCAAAACTTGATAGAAAAAAATGTGACTAATGACAGGAGCTCTAGTAAACTGTTGAATGATTTGAAGGATGATATTAAGGATAAATCAAGCTCTAATGATAGTCTCCGTGCTAGTCAGAAAGATATGGAATCAAGATTAGAGTTACTAACATCACAACTTGAGAAGGAATCTGTGATTCATAAATCAGAAATTCTTGAGCTGGAATATAGAATTGAAAGTGAGAGAGAATTGATTGAAAAGGGGAACAAAGTTGAAGAAGAATTAAAGATAGAAAATGAAAATCTGAAATTTCAGATTTCCCAGAGAGAAGAAATTATGAATGTTTCTAGTCAGGAAATGGATGATCTCAAACAGACAAATACTGGTTTATTAAAAAGTATAGATGAATTCAGGAATGAATGTGAATGTTTAAAGAGTGATGTAAATGCATTTCAAGTGCTACAAGTTGATCTTACAAAGCAAGTCAGTGACCTACAATTAAACCTCAACACTGTTTTAAGTGACAATGAAAGTGTGAACAAGCAGAAATCCCTGTCAGATACTAAAGTTAAGAACTTGGAATTAGAACTCTCAAACTGTCTGTCTGAAATGCAAAATGTTATGTCTAGTCATGAAACAGAAAGATCTCAACATTTGGTAACTGTCTCGGATATAAATATTGAACTAGAAAGTTTGAAAGAATCAAGTGTACATTTGCAACAAAATGAACATAGCTATCAAAGCAAACTAAAAGAGGCTACTCAGGAAATTAAAGAATTAAAAGAACAGTTAGAGGATGAAAAAAATGTAAGTGTGAACACAGTCTGCAAGGTTCAACAAGAACTTGAAATTGTAAAGGGAGAATCAGGTGTATTGAAAACTCAGTTGCATGAAACACTGGTTCAAACTGATTGTCTACAACAGGCTCTTAAAGAGAAGGAGGCAGAGAGGGTTGATTTAGCAAGTGCAGGTAACAGAATGAGTCTAGAGTTAGATTGTAGTGTTCAGAAAATTGCAGAAATGGACACATCTCTGGATGTAAAATCAGAAAGGGTTTTGACTATGGAAAGGGAAATTGAAATGCTGCAAACTGACATTACCAAGCAAATTATTACATACAAGACTGAAATAGGTAATAAGAATGAAGACATTGAGAAATACCACCATCAATTGTTAAACATACAAGAAATTCTAGATAATATGACTGAAAAGTATAATTCATCTGAATCTGCATTGAACAAGATGAAAACTAAGCAAGTGAAAGAAAATGAAACTCATGAAATGAAAATTGAGGAAATGCAAGCAGTATTAAATGAAACAATGGCACAGGTTACAGAATTACAGAATTCAAATACAAAACTAAAAGGTGTTGTCAATGAAATTAACATGGAAAAGCAAACAGTGGTTGATGATAACCTCCAACTTCAAAATATGGCATCAGATCTTGAAGAGAAAGTACAGTTAATGCAGACGAACATTGATGCAAAATGCCATGAACTGGATGTAGTAAAATCAACTGTTGATGTGATGCATTCAGATAAAAAAGCAAGTGAGGCTTCTTGTGTAGAAAAGGAAAGCATAATTAAAGAATTACAAATTAGTTTAGAAGACCTAAAACAGGAACATAAATTTACTATAGAATCATATGAAAGAGAAATAAAGACAAATGCCAATGATAAAAAAGAAATTGAGGTGAAGTACAGTCAGAATATACAAACTGTCGGTCAGCAACTAGACTCTGCAAATCAATCTGTTATGAATCTAAACAATGAAATGGATCATCTTAAACTCGTAATTTCTCAAAAGATGGAAGAAATAGCCACCAATACTACAGTGAATACTGATCTTATTAAAAGAATTTCAGAAATGGAAGAAATGATAACAACAAATCATGAGCAAAATGATGAATTGCAAAAGAAAAACCAAAAATTGTGTGAAAGTGAGCAAGCTTCAATTAAAGAAATAACTGAAATATCGAATAACATGGCAGAGAATGAAAAAGAAATTCAAACATTGACAGATGAAAACAAAACATTTAGGGTTGACATGCTTTACTTTCAAGAAGAGATAGAGAAGATGACTGAAAAGAATTTTTCATATGAATGTGAAGTGAACACGGTTAAAACTGAATGTCGAAAGGAAATTGACATTCATGAAAAGAAAATGGAAGAAATGAAAATAGTTATAGTTGAAACAAATGCAAGGTTCCAGGAGGTTCAAGATAAGAAAACTAAACTTGAGATGAATGAAAATGATCTAAGGATTGAGAACCAAAAGATGATTGAGAAATTATTTCAGTTTAAGAAAACTGTTTTGGAACTTGAAGATAAACTGGAACAATTAGATGTTTCACATAAGGAAAAGGAACAATTGATACAACAAAATATAACCGCTAAATGCAACGAACAGGAACAATTTAAATCACTTGTTGATACATTGAAAACAGAAATAGAAACTACAAATGTCACTTGGGAGGAAAAGGAATTTAAGATTAGTGAATTGGAAAAACAATTAGAAAAGTTAAACTATGACCATAAGTTGGCAATTGAATTATTTGAAACAAAAGAAAAAACAATGTCTGGTGATATAGAAGAAAAAGAAAAGGAGCACTGGCAAAAGATGCAAACAGTAAATCTGGATTTAGAATCTACAAACAAATCTATCATACATTTAGAAAGCAATATTGACAGCCTAGAAATTGAAAATGGTAAACAGAAGGAAGAGATAGAAAACATGCAATGTATAAACAGAATGTTACAAGAAAAAGTATCAGAATTGGACACTCGGTTAGAAAAAACTCAACAGCGATGTAATAAACTTCAAACCAATTATGAGGCTTTGCAAGAAATAGAGCAAACCCTACTTCAGTTAGATGAGGAAAGCTCATTGTCAATTACAGAACATAAGAATCAAATACAACACTTGACAGAGGTAAATCATGAATTGTTAGAAAACATGCAATGTGTTTCTAAACAGGTGGAAACCCTTATATCAGATGATGCAGAGAAATCTAAGGAACTTGGAGAACTAAAATTCACATTGGAGCAGAAGACAGAACATTGCTCTGAGGTTCAAGTAGATTTGGATATTTTAACAAAGCAGGTGAAGGATGCAAATGATGAAAAACATTCTGTAATGGATAAATTAAAGCAAAGTAAAGAGCAACTTCGTTGTCTGGAAGCAGAAAAAGAAATGCTTGAAAACCAAGTTGGTGATATTTCAAATGATAAGAATGAAGCTGTTCACAAATGTTCAGAATTACAGGAAGTTCTTAACTCAAGAGAAAATACATTAATTGTTTCAGAGCAAAAGAATTGTAATCTAAATGAAGAGTTAGAAGAATTGAAATTGAAATGGGATAATTTGTCAAAACATTCAGAAGAACAGGACATGCAAATTTCCTCTCTAGAAGAGTCTTGTCAATCACTGAGTAAAACAATAAGACAATCTGAAACTTTGATAACTGACACAGCGAAGGAGAAAATAGAAATTGAGGAGAAACTTGTCTCTACCAAATTATCTATGATGAATGATCTTCAGAATGCTAAGGATGAGAATATATTAAAGGAAAAAGAATGTCATGAAAAGCAAAATTCTATTTCAGAAAGCATCAATAAATTAGAAATCCTTAGTTCATGTATTACAGAAAAAGATGAGGAAATGTGGTCACTAAACTCAGCGAATATTCAATTACAGAATAAGTGTAAACAGTTTCTGCAGAAAACACATGTGCAAACTCAATTGAACACTGAAATGTCTGATAAAATAAACAAGTTCACTGAACAAAGTTGTCAGCTAACTGAAAGTGTTGATGAAAAGAATGGCCATATTGATGAATTACAGCACCAGCTTAGCTCTGCCAATAATGTAATTCATTCCTTGGAAGAAAGAATGAGATTACTTTCATCAGAATTAGACGATGAGAAAGACCACAATAAAACTTTGGTTGATGATATAGCTACAAATGAAAAACAGTGCTCTGATTTGAAGCAGACATTATTAGATTTTGAAACTAGTCACAGGTTAGTTTGTGAAGAATTGAATAGTGCACAACAAAATGTGATAGAAAGAACAAAAGAACTTGAAACCAGAGCTACGGAAAGTGAATCTTATAGAAATAATTTAAAAGAAGTTGAAGAACAACTAGTTTCACAAAAAACTAAACAAGAAAGGGACATTCAAAGATTAAATGAATGTCTAACTGTAAAAGAAGAAGAAAGGGGTGAACTCTCAAAAGTACAGGAAGAAATCAAGGGTAAACTTGCAGATGAAATAGTGAAATATGAACATGTTGTAAAAGAAATCAATTCTTTGAAAGAAATCAAATTCAGCCTTGAACAAGAACTTGATAAGGCATCACAAAGGTTTGAAGACACAAATTTAATAGTCCAAAAGGCTGAATCCGAATTATATCACTGTAAGACTGAGATTACATCTCTCAAAGCTGAATTAGAGACAAAGTCCACATACTGTGATAGTTTGTCTAAGAAAGAATTACAATTAGAGACAGATATTGCAGATAGTAAAACACTGACAGATAGATTATCAGCAGAAATCGTTGATTTAAAGGACACTGCTGATGTGACTTCAAATCAATGTAAAGAATTAAGTGTAAAGGTTAGTCAATTGGAAACACAATTAGAAAGGTTAAACTATGACCATACATTGGCTATTGAATTATTTGAAACAAAGGAAAAGGTAATGTCTGGTGATATAGAAGAAAAAGATAAGAAGCACTGGCAAAAGCTGCAAACAGTAAATCTGGAATTAGAAGCTACAAACGAATCTATCATCAATTTAGAAAGCAATATCAACAGCCTAGAAATTAGGAATGGTAAGCAGATGGAAGAAATAGAAAACATACAATGTTTAAACAGAACATTACATGAGCAAGTATCCGAATTGGACACTCAGTTAGAAAAAATTCAACATCACTGTGATGAGCTTCAAACAAATTCTGAGGCTTTGCAAGAAAGAGAGCAAACCTTACTTCAGTTAGATGATGAAAAGTCCTTGTCAATTACAGAACATAAGAATCAAATACAACACTTGACAGAGGAAAATCTTGAATTGTTAGAAAACATGCAATGTGTTTCTAAACAGGTGGAAACGCTTATATCAGAGGATGCAGAGAAATCTAAGGAACTTGGAGAACTTAAATTCACATTGGAGAAGAAGACAGAACATTGCTCTGAGTTTCAAGTAGATTTGGATATTTTAACAAAACAGGTCAAGGATGCAAATGATGAAATACATTATTTAATGGATAAATTAAAGCAAGGTAAAGAGCAACTTCGTAGTCTGGAAGCAGAAAAAGAAATGCTTGAAAACCAAGTTGGTGATATTTCTAATGATAAGAATGAAGCTGTTCACAAATGTACAGAACTACAGGAAGTTCTTAACTCAAGAGAAAATACATTAATTGTTTCAGAGCAAAAGAATTATAATCTAAATGAAGAGTTAGAAGAATTGAAATTGAAATGGGATAATTTGTCAAAACATTCAGAAGAACAGGAGAGGCAAATTTCCTCTCTAGAAGAGTCTTGTCAATCACTGAGTAAAGAAATAAGACAATCTGAAACTTTGGTAAATGACACAGTGAAGGAGAAGACAGAAATTGAGGAGAAACTTGTCTCTACCAAATTGTCTTTGGTGAATGATCTTCAGAATGCTAAGGATGAGAATATATCAAAGGAAAAAGAATGTCATGAAAAACAACATTCTATTTTAGAAAGCATCACTAAATTAGAAATCCTTAGTTCATGTATATCAGAAAGAGATGAGGAAATTTGGTCACTTAACTCAGTGAATATTCAATTACAGAATAAATGTAAACAACTTCTGCAGAAGATCCATGTGCAAACTCAATTGAACACTGAAATGTCTGATAAAATAAACGAGTTTACAGAACAAAATTGTCAGCTTACTGAAAGTGTTGATGAAAAGAATGGCCATATCGATGAATTACAGCATCGGCTTAGCTCTGCCAATAATGTAATTCATTCTTTGGAAGAAAGAATGAGATTACTTTCATCAGAATTAGACAATGAGAAAGACCACAATAAAACATTGGTTGATGATGTAGCTACAAATAAAAAACAGTGCTCTGATTTGAAGCAGACATTATCAGATTTCGAAATTAATCACAGGTTAGTTTGTGAAGAATTGAATAGTGCACAACAAAACGTGATAGAAAGGACAAAAGAACTTGAAACCAGAACTACAGAAAGTGAATCTTATGGAAATAATTTAAAAGAAGTTGAAGAACAACTAGTTTCACAAAAAACTAAACAAGAAAAGGACATTCACAGATTAAATGAATATCTAACTGAAAATGAAAAAGAAAGGGTTGAACTCTTAAAAGTACAGGAAGAAATGAAGGGTAAACTTGCAGAGGAAACTGAAAAATATGAACATGTTGTAATAGAAATAAATTCTTTGAAAGAAATCAAATTCAGCCTTGAACAAGAACTTGATAAGGCATCACAAAGGTTTGAAGACACAAATTT
>JAUELF010247132.1:0-12135 GCA_031471495.1 Clinocardium nuttallii | reverse complement strand
CAAAGGTTTATTTAGGGACTTCTGTACTGTAGATCAAAATGTTGGCGGATGTATTTAGCGTAATTTGACCTTTAAGGCATGTACAATTACCTCTTTTGAAGTTTTCCCACGAGTGTCAAATTATTCTCTTCGTAGCCTTCGTAGCGATGTTCGCTAGTCACGTGATCAACAGTTTTAGCATAGAAACAGTTCATAGTTTAAATAAACAAGTATACACACTATTAAATGAATTCTTCATAAATCAAGACATCTCTTTGAACATAAAAATAACATTAAGTAAGTCAAAATTAATATTAAATGGAGAATTCGACGTGATTTGTATCCCGATATTGACACAGTCTGCAGCAAGTCTGACAGGGACCGCTTTTTTCTTCGTAAATAAGACATACAAACATAAATACGAGTCAAAGTAAAGAAACTGCAATACTTAAAACATCGGACTTTATTTCATGTTAGATGTGTCATAACTTAGTGTTTTTAAACAAACGCAATTGAAATATGTTCAAAACATTTAAATTCTGTTTCTTTCTAATAATAACTCGACCTCCCATGTCATTTCCGAAAAACGATTACAAATATAAGTCTTATTTTCAATAATCAATTCCGCCATCAGCCACACGAGGATCGCTTTGAATCAATTCATCCATATGACTGCCATCATACACACGAGGATCACTTTTCAATCATTAAACTCTCCCTCCATCTGACTACCATATTTGGAGGTGACATGTGTGTTATATTGAGTCAAATAAAGAAACCGGTTGTACAATTTCTCTTTTTCTGACATTGACATTATTGTCTCGCCGTGACGAAGTTACGAAAGCGAGACTTGAGTGCTTTTTCTTCTGGCGATGGCGGCATCAAACAATTGCTCAACATTCGTTTTCTTTTGTATTTTCTCCCCAATAAGTACTTTTGCCAGGGCTTTCAAACTTGGATCATTGTTGAATCTTATACCCTTCACATTGTCTGCTGAAGATGCTAATTGTGACCTTATTTTTGGGGTAAACAACATAATATTTTTGTGGTTTTTAGTGGATTTTGAAAATTTAGTTAGCAAACTGTAAACTGTGTACACTTTGTATATTAAGTACTTCAACATATCAAACAAGTTAAAGGGTCATATGTGTTAACTCAACATTCAAGATTTGTTTTTATGCTCCCCGAAAATTTGAGGGAGGATCATGTTTAAATCCCCACTTCTGATGAAGCTTCACTAATAAGAGGAGATGTGCATATTATCACCATGTTACGGCTTAATGATTTTTTTTGCGGAATTAATTTCAATATAATATGTTATAGGGAAATTTTGTCCCGGCTATTTCTCAGTAACTACATACTTGAATTCATTGAAAACAATTTTTGCCTGATTTATACAATGTTGCGTCGTCGGCATACATACCAATGTTATTATTGTCACACTTGTAAACAATGTCGTTTATACAAATTAAAAATAACAGTGGTCCGCGGATCTTCAATAACAAGAGGAGATGTGCATAGTATCACCATGTTTTGGTTCGATGAGTTATATAATTTTTATTAGCTCACCTGAGCACAATGTGCTGAAGGTGAGTTATTGTGATCGCCTTTTGTCCGACGTCCGTCGTCCATTGTGCGTCGTGCGTCAACATCTTGTCCTCAGTAACCAGTGGGTCAATAGAGATGGAACTTCACATAAAGCATCCTCTCAATGATCCCACCAGAATTCCTTCAACCTTTTGGGATCCATGCAGAACTCTGGTTTCCATGGCAATGAAACGAAAAAAACACCTCAAAATCCTTCCTCTCCCAAACTGGTTGGCATATATTCATTTTTCTTTGTAGAAATCTTCCTTGGATGACCCTCTATCGGATTCCTTTAAGCCATGTTGATTGGTTGAAAAACATGGCCGCCAGGGGTTGGAAATAGATTTGTAGAAATGTTCCTTTAAGTGACCCACAATCAGATTCCTTCAAGTCATGTTGATTGGTCGAAACACATGGCCGCGAGTCGGCGGTGCTATTTTGCCTTATATGGTTAAAGTGAAAACAGACCGGCGACATACACCGCTGTTAAGCTGGAATTTCGTCCACCAATTTCAGAACACCAGTACCAAGGAGCATTATTTCCATCCTGTATCTTTTCGTGTAAACTTCACGAAGGCGAACCATGAACCCGGTCTCGACTTTTCCGAATCGCTAGGAAACTTATATAGACTAATGCCGGCTCCTGTTGTATTGCTGCAACCGCCTACAACACACTTCTTCACCATTCTAATTACACATAATGAAATTGCGTATGAAAAAAGTGTAAATCTAGCTAAATATTCACGAAACAACGAAGTATATGCACCAAGTCTATGGCGTATGTAAAATAAATTTTGTTTTGGTCCCAGATGACGTCACATCCGGTTTAATGGATTTGTTCAATTTGTTCAATATTCAAATAATCGTATAGCGTAAATCGTAAACTGTCCTTGCTTTTTATGCGGGGGATTCAGCTATGCTGAATACCTCCGTATATTGTCGTGACCAGCTTACAGGAATTGAAAATTTGTAATTTTTATGTGCTGCCCTGTTTTTTCAAAATGGTCAATTTGTCTTGATTGTCCATGGATCAGTTAAATACGTTTTACAACACGCTAAACAGTATGCACATTATACAAAGTTAACGTACGCAATGTAACGTTTGAATCCATGAAGTTGTATACATAATTTAGACATTTAAGTATAAAATAGAACACAAAGTAACTAAATTATATATAAAAGTATAAGTATAAAAATTTGCTTGTGCAAAATCAACAAAATGTAAATTGATATTGAACCCAATTTTTGTTTGAGAACACCCCTAGTCATAGCGTTTGTTGTATTTTTACACAACGGGTAGAAATGTTCACTATAATGGAAGAAATGTTCACTATAATCCCTAGTCATAGCGTTTGTTGTATTTTAACACGACGGGTGGAAATGTTCACTTTAATGATTAATATATATATATAGGGTTTTACGCCACTTTCAACATTATTTCAGTTTTATCACGTCTACATGTTGACCCCATGTATCTAGTTAATTAAACGCTTCACTGTTTGCTACATCCCCCGCATTTCAGTACTTCAGTACTTTTACAGGCATTTTCAAATCATTTTGTAAAAATGCTCCTAGAGTGACCTTCTATTGATTGGTCAGAAACTATGGCCACCAGGGGGCCGGGATTATATGGCTAAAATGGGGAATAAAATCAGGTGAGAGATCCAGGGCCATCATGACCCTCTTGTATCTGTATAACATGAAATAAGAACATTTTGTCCGGGCTTTTTATTAGCAACTACTGACTTGAATGTATTAATATGTGTCAAAGAAAAAAAATCACGGCTATTTTTCAGCAGATGTAGACTTGAATTCAATGAAACCTTTCTGGAAGCTTCACTAACAAGAGGGGATGTGCATATTATCACCATATTTCGATTGATGATTTTTCAGAGAGTTACTGCCCTTTTAATTTCTATATAACACGAAAAAGGAAAATGTTATAATTTTGTATTAAAAAGAAATCCCGGCTATTTCTCAGCAACGCCTGACTTGGATTCAATAAAATCTTATTGGAAGCTTCAATAACAAGAGGAGATGTGCATATTATCACCATGTTCTTACCCCATTAATCTTTATATAATAGAGATTAATCCATAACTTAATTACTACTAGATGGAATCTAATAAAACTTCATACAATGGTAGAGCACAATGAGAGGAAATGCAGTGTACACAAACCATAACTCTAATTTAGAGTTATTGCCCTTTGTTATTTTTTCTTGTCCCTAGAATCTTGTCAGGAGAATAACTTTAAAACTACAAGATGGAATTTAATAAAAACGATGTACAACACAAAGAGAGGAAGTGCTGTCTACAGGAACTATAACTCTATTTTACCTAATTACATAGTTATTGCCCTTTGTTACTTTTCTTGTCCGAAGAATAACTTACTAACTACTAGATTGATTCTAAACAGTGCAGTATACACGAACCATAACTCCATTTTAGCTAATTGCAGAGTTATTGTCCTTTGTTACTTTTTCTTGTCCGTAGAATAACTTTCATTGTCATTTCTTACTTTTTTCTTGTCCGGAGAATAATCTTAAAACTACAAGATGGAATTTAAGGTGGGTTCAAAATATTTCACTACCTTTCCTGTCAGGGCGGCATTTGGGTGTATTAATCACATCCAGTGATAGTTTTAGTTTCAAGATGATATGTGCATATTTTCTCCATTTATGTGTCCTGACTTTACTTCGGGGAGCATCTATCGGTTCCACCGATATCTTGTTTAACCTTTTCTCAATCACTACTAGTGATAGGGCCTTTAAACTTGGATCGTAGTTGCATCTAATACCTTTATTCACATATAATGCTAAAGATGGTGAGGGTGACCTTCTTTTTTTTAAAGTGAAAGAAAAGGTTTTGTGTGGTCTTTTTACATTTTTTGTTAAAAGTATTTTAGATTTTATTTCCAGGGGATATGTACTGGTTTTCTTTTGGTATTTTAACTCACCTGAGCAAGGTGAGTAATTGTTATGACCTTTTGTCCAGCATCGGTCGTCCGTCAACTTCTTCTCATCAGTAACCAGTAGGTCAGTTGGGAAGAATCTTCACGAAAGGCATCCTCTTAAATGATCTCAGAATTCCTAACTTTTCTTTGAATTCATGCAGAATGCTGGTTTCCATTGGCAACAAAATATTTTTTTTATTTGATTCTTCTTCTTCCAAACTGGTTGGCAGATTTTCAAATAATTTTGTAGAAATGTTCATTGGGTGACACTCTATCAGATTCCCCCAAGCCATGTTGATTGGTCAAAACATATGGCCACCAGGGGGCGGGGCTATTTTGCCTTATATGGCTAAAGTGAAAACTTAAAAAATCAGTTCCTCCGAAAGTGTCTGGCCAATTTTCAAATAATCTTGTTAAAATGTTCCTTAAGTGACCACTATCAGTTTCCTCCAAGCCATGTTGATTGGTTGAAATACATAGCCACCAGGGGGCGGGGCTATTTTGCCTTATAAAATCTTCTCCTCGGAAAGTGTCAAGCCGATTTTCAAATAATTTTGTAGAAATGTTCTTGAGGTGACCAACAATCAGCTTCCTTAAACCCATTTTGGTATTGGTCGAAAAACATGGATCGGCTATTTTGCCGATTTTCAAATAATTTTGTAGAAATATTCCTAGGGTGACCCTGTATCAGATTCTTTCAAGCCATGTTGATTGGTCGAAAACTATGGGCCCCAGGGAGCGGGGCTTATATGGCTAATGTGAAAAGAATAAAATCAAGTGAGCGATCCAGGGCAATCATGCCCCCCTTGTTTATTTGTTAGATCGACTTCAAATTGTGCACACTCATTTTGTCTTTGTAATATACACTTGTATTGATAGTCAAAGCTGGGACGGCGAGACTTACAATTAAGCGTAAACCTTGTTAAAATAGAATACTTTCTAGGGGCCTAAGTATTTTAGTTAATATTCATCTGCCATTTAACTTTTCCTTCTACGATTACAAAATTGATTTTTCCAATAAAAAAAATCAACTGAATCTGTATATTTGATCTTTTTTTCTTTCTTCATTGATTGTAGGTATATAATAAAAGAAATATAACTTTGCGGGAGCGATATTTGGGCTCCTTTTGCACTACTTGTAGCTTGGGAAAATACATATCTTACTCGACCTTCGTTCTCGTAAGATATCGATTTTTTCACGCTTCGTGTCGTGCAATACAAGCCTATTTGACGCTTCCGCAACATAATATTCCGTATATATCTGAAATAACATTCATATTTTTTCAAAGCAAAACTATCTAAAAAAAGTTGTTAGTCACTTTAAAAATATTGCCATCCATTTCTCTTCAGGTCAAGCGTTGCTTCTATTTTAATGACACTAAGTCATGATAAAATGGAATACATCACAGAGTAAGTGTTTTTATGTATTTTAACCTAATGTCTTTATCTCACAGCTAGAAATTGTTCAAAACGAACACATTGTGTTCAACTTTATTCAATAATAGTACTTTCACTTAGAGGTTTCAGATATGTTTGTTTCAACATTTTCAAACTTGTCTTAAGAGTGCAGCCACCACGCGGAGAATCAAAAGGTGTCTGCTGAACACAGGTGGTTGCTTAATACAAGTCAAATAAAGAAGAAAATGCTGTTTTGGGTTAATCTTCAAATGGCTACTTAGTACACGTTGTCTGCTTAACAGCGGTGACCGCTACCACATGAGTGGCTGTACATGTACTCTGTTGCAGATTTATACAATCTGTAAAATGGTTTCTTGAAATTGTTTCAATATTAATCTTTTCCTCCTGCAGCAGACACTTTTCTGTGAATATTTGCTTATTTTTCAAGTTTGTTATTAACTCGTAATGAAGGAAATCTTTACTTTACCTATGTTATGAAACAAAGACCTTTCTTAAACACATTTAAGGACTATGTATTATGAAATGTGTTTGTTTTCACTATTCCAAAGACAATTCGTAAACGCATGGTAGGGACTATATATTATGAAATTTGTTTGTTTTCACTATTCCAAAGACCATTCGTAAACGCATGGTAGGTACTATGTATTATGAAATGGGTTTGTTTTCACTATTCCAAAGACCATTCGTAAACGCATGGTAGGGACTATGTATTGAATAATTGTGAAATTTGTTTGTTTTCAGAATTATGAAGACCCTTCTAAATGATTTAGTGGATAAGAATGTTGCCGCAAAAACTCAAAAGCTTTTGCTAAGAAGGTAATAGGCATTTCCTAAAGTATATGCATAACTTACATTCCATCACAATTACGATGCTATCTGAGCCTGAATGTAAACAATGGCTCAACAACGTATAAGCCCCAACACATCCAAACTAAAAGTAAACTCTGTCTTATATTGTTTTGTTCCAGAGTGCAATTCATTCAGCCATGATTACAAATGAGATAATCAAATTGTAAATAGTATATTTAGCTTTTACAAATTAGAACTGAACTTTCAAAATATATTTCAAGTTTTAAATAAGGTAGAATGTTTTAAATAAGGTAGAATGTTCCATATTAAACAGGCCACTACAAGGCTACATCAGATTTGCCAATACAGTTACCGTATTTATGCTAAACAGCCCTGGCAAACTGATGTCTGGTACTGTGTCAGATCAGTAAGATGACAATTGTTTGTTCAAAACATTACAAACTAGAAGATTATCGACATTGACACCAGTTAGAAAATGCACCGAACAGACTGTAAAAGGCTTGCACCTTCAGAATTTAAATTGAATTGTGACAAACTACCAACGCGAGCAATATAGCGGAACATAGCAATGTTTATAAAATGTAATTTTCAGAAGGTTTAACTGTTTTCTTTGGGATTATTGCCATTTTCTACAATAGTTCAGTTATATATTGCGGGGACAGTTCACTTATTCATGATCCCTGGCAAAACAAACCAGTACTATGCATGGCCATGACCGCGCCGACTAAAGGTGTAACAAACAATTTGATGTATACTATTTAATCAAATAGATGATTGTACACACATTATAACATGTAAATGCGTATTTCAGTGAATCCCAAGGCATCTTTCATTGCTACACCAATTGACAAAACACATGGAAAAAAATAAACTTCATTAAAAATAAAGAGAAAACATACACCAATCTAAAGAAACTAATTTGCAATTAGAATTCCACACAGAGTAACAGGAATCCGCATTAATTAGCATCGGGGACTTGCAATCGGACGTTCAGGGTTTGACATGCAGTCATGGCGGTTATCGTGGGGTGCACTTGGGCAAGGTATATTTCCTAGCCTGGTACTTCTTTGTTCACCACAGGAATATAAATAAATCAGCTGTTTTCATGATATAACTGTAATAATGTTGAAAACTGCATTAAATTCCAATTAAACTAAACAAAGCGCAATTGAACGTTGTTGAACAAACAGCTTTTGGAATTGTGATAATTGCATATCCTATTTTACAGGATTTTCTTGTATCTGAGATTCAAATTTCAGCTTTGCCTTGATTGTAGACATCAGTAAGTAAATGGAATATTTGCGGCCAACTTATTTTTCAACATCTTCTGCAATTGTTTCGAAAAATTTGCAAGCTGGTAGTACATCCTGACAACCAACATCATGACCCATATCCCAGACATACAGATTGGACATGAGCAAAACTGAAAATAATTCTTTTGAAAATGAGATGAACACAGATTATCTATTTGAAAATGAACTGACATCTTGCTTTAACTTTTCTATGTTCCATGCTTCAACCCTTTCCCACATACAACACATTTAGAGGAGACGACTTTGAAACATCTGGTCAAAATTAAGTAAAATATTTAAGAATCGATGTTTGATATTGAATTGAGTTGAAAACATTGTGGCCAAGGGAGAAATTGCTTGTTTTGAGCGATTTCTACTAAATAATAACAGACATGCATTGTATTTATATTTTTACGAGAAAGCACACTGTTTCTTCTTTTGAAGAACAATGAAATACTGATTAGAAGACAAATGGCCCAATTACTGACCTGGCTATAACAAATAAGAAGGAAATGTACTCACCTCTGAAGTCTTAAATATATGCGGTCTCTTTAATAGTTTTCGCTTTTCTTTATGTATTTATCCATAGAGCACTTTTTGTTGCATTTCATGAAGTTTTCAACAAAATAAAATAAACCAAATGGAACAAGTTTAAGATCTTTATTACTGCAAAATATTGTCATATTGTGTAATATTTACATGTAGCTTTTGGGAGCTTGCTTATTTAGCCTCGTTCTGATAAAACATACATATACATGAGGCTATATTAAGAAGGGCCTATGAATCTACCTTGCCAGAAAAAAATATGTGAAGAAAAGTTATTTTTCATGATATGTAAAGTACAAGGTGTCTCAAAATATCCGATAAAATTACAAGTGGCTGTTAAAATTGTATTTATTAATACATTTTGATGTCAAACTGAAGATGATATAATAAAGTTTTGTTCGCTTAGAAATAACGGAAAGATGTTGACGTCATGAAGACATTAAGATTTACAATTGTGCATGTTTAATGTCATTTTTTGTGGAATAAGTTATTTCATCCTACTTTCTGACTTTTAATACAATGTCAATCCTATATTAACCCTTTTCCACACTACTTTCGAAAACATTGTACCAAAAAGAGAAATTGTACAAACTAGCAATTTGCCTATATGCTACAGACTGATTTGTTGTATATGGGAAAGGGTTAAAAAAGGTTTGTATTTCTGTAACCCTTGTCCACATACAATCACTTTCTGGTGCGTCTGTAGCAGATAGTTTTTGAAAACATTGTGGCAAATAGAAAAAAATAAAAAAGTGTAAATAGTAATTTCCCCTTTTGCCACAATGTTTTTAACTCTTTAAATAATTATTTTTTCATTTATAGATAATTTTCGTACATTGTCTAGATGTTTCCAAAGTTGTCCGCTGCAGATTTGGTGTACATGTGAGGAAGAGCTTAAAAGCTGACATACAAAACATGGCAACTTTATGCATAGCAACAGTTGCTATCGCCAGGTTAGATTGGGCAATAAAAGGTAATTCTGACTCTCTTATTCCCAAACGTTTCCTGTTTTCTTTTATTTAAGATCCGAATGTGTTGCTGAAGGGCTACTCACCCATTGGTTATCTATTTGCCTGTATCACTACCTTAAAGAGAGAGCTGGTTCCCCTCTATTCATCCTGTATAAAGCTATCAAGATACAGATAGAACGGGGACCAGTTGACTACATATCTAACTGTGCTAAGTTTACACTTTCTGAAGACAAACTGTTAGCGGACGATATCAACCTTAAATCTCTGGTAAGTGAGCATTGTTGTTGTAACCCCACATACAACAAATCTGCAGCCAGCGACTTTGAAAACATCTAGACAAATATTTCAAAACATTTTTAATGAATGCATGTATGACTATTTAATAGAGTTGAAAAATGGATCGTTATGATAAATTTCCTCTATTGCCACAATGTTTTCAAAGTTGTCTGCTGCAGAGGTATCAGGAAGTGTCTGTATGTGAGAAAGGGTTAACCCTTACCCTAATTACAACATATGTGCATGATAACTTTGAATATAAAGATCAAGTGAAATATATGGAAAATCTCTAAAAACTAAAAATGCATCTGCATGCAGGCAAACTTTTCCTATCGTCAAGATAGGCTCTTTCTTTAACCCTTTCCCACATGCAGTAAATCTGCAGCAGGTGACTTTGAAAATTCTATGCAAAATGTGAAAAAACTCTATATAAGAAATGCTGATCATTGTAAAGAGTTGAAAACATTTCGTCAAAAGGAGACTGCTCTTTTTAGCAATTTCTTATTTTGCCACACTATTTTCAAAAGTACTGCAAAGGCATCAGAATGAGTCTGTATTAGGTAAAGAGTTATGGTTGTTATAATTTTGAAATAAACATTGAGATGATGTGCAGAGCACACTTTCTTTTATAGATCTTTTTTTTTAAATTTTTGTCTAAATGATTTCAAAGGTGTCTGCTGCGGA
This sequence comes from Clinocardium nuttallii, assembly GCA_031471495.1. Classification (NCBI taxonomy): domain Eukaryota; kingdom Metazoa; phylum Mollusca; class Bivalvia; order Cardiida; family Cardiidae; genus Clinocardium; species Clinocardium nuttallii. The sequence continues at coordinate 1,616 of JAUELF010247132.1, read as the reverse complement.
TTTGATGTGTGAGGGAAAGGGTTAAACGTGTCGCAGTGTTTTTATATTGGTGCACTTTGTACATTTAAGACAATACAGCTGACTCACGATAACCTTTTAGACAATAAGGAAAAGATGATGTGTGTCGCAGTGTTGTAATATTGGTTTACTTTATACATTTAAGGCAATACATGTGACTTATGTGTCTCAGTGTTGTAATATTGGTGCACTTTGTACATTTCAGGCAATACATATGACTTATGTGTCTCAGTGTTGTAATATTGGTGCACTTTGTACATTTCAGGCAATACATGTGACTTATGTGACCCAGTGTTGTAATATTGGTGCACTTCATACATTTCAGGCAATACATGTGACTTATGTGTCGCAGTGTTGTAATATTGGTGCACTTCGTACATTTCAGGCAATACATGTGACTTATGTGTCTCAGTGTTGTAATATTGGTGCACTTCGTACATTTCAGGCAATACATATGACTTATGTGTCTTAGTGTTGTAATATTGGTGCACTTTCTACATTTCAGGCAATACATTGTGACTTATGTGTCGCAGTGTTGTTGTATTGGTGCACTTCGTACGGCAATACAAGTGATTCACGAGGACCTTTAAGGCAATAAGGAAAAGATGATTGTTGTTATATTGGTTCCCAGTTTACATTTTAGATGCTGCAGGTGACTCACAAGGACCTTTTTGATGATGAGGAAAAGATGATATGTGTCACAGTGTTGTAATATTGGTTCCAATTTTACATTTTAAACGCTGCAGGTGACTCACGAGGACCTTTTTGATGATGAGGAAAAGATGATATGTGTCACAATGTTGTAATATTGGTTCCAATTTTACATTTTAGACGCTGCAGGTGACTCACGAGGACCTTTTCGATGATGAGGAAAAGATGATAAGTGTCATAGTGTTGGGATGTGACACAATTTCACAGACTAAGTCTAAGATGTTGGAAGTGTTTTATAAAAATGTGGGCTATTCACAGAGACCTTCTGTCCACTCTACACATGTAGGTAAGTTGACCCTTTCCCTCATGTAGACATTTTTTATGCCTCTGCAGCAGACTGCTTTTTGAAAACATAGCGACAAAGGAAGAAATTGCTCAAAACAGGCAATTTCTCCTTTTGTCACCATGTTTTTTCCAATATTTTCAAAATATCGTCTGCTGCAGAGGCGTCAGAAAGCGTCTATATGAGGGAAAGGGTTAAGAAAAAACCCTGTGACAAACTTATTGCTAACAATGCGCAGTAGCTCCTTTTCCCACGATGTTTTAAACAAAATTCAGCTGCCAAGGTATAAAATGTCATCTGGATCAGGGAAAGGTTTAATATTGAATTAATATTTTCAGAATGGCTGCACAATGTTTCAAGAGACATCTACTACATATAGTTTTCAGAATAGCTACACAATGTTTCAAGAGACACTACTTCATATAGTTTTCAGAATGGCTACACAATGTTTCAAGAGACATCTACTACATATAGTTTTCAGAATGGCTACACAATGTTTCAAGAGACATCTACTTCATATAGTTTCAAGAATGGCTACACAATGTTTCAAGAGACATCTACTACATATAGTTTTCAGAATGGCTACACAATGTTTCAAGAGACA
>JAUELF010247121.1:0-12136 GCA_031471495.1 Clinocardium nuttallii | reverse complement strand
GTATAATGCATTATTTATTCGTACGATTACCAGTTAGCCAAGATTTAACAACTTCAAGGTCATAACTTTAAGTGCTTGGCTGGAAGTAAGCAAGGCACTGCTATGATTGAATCCATACAACTTGAGTCAACTGTGCATTTATTTATTCATTTTTAGGATGTATTTGACCTTTGTCATTAATCAACACTACTTGTAAATTATTCCATGGTTATGCATTTATTTATTTATTTTAGGATGTATTTGACCTTTGTCATTAATCAACACTAACTGTTAGTTTTCAATGTAATCTATCCATGGTTTGTTGTTATTTTTATTTTTGTCTTCAGCTAATACCATTTGACATCAAATTGCCATGTATCCAGCTCACAATTAGTCAGAATGACTAGATATATGTGATAAAAAGGCGAAAAAAAGCAATAATAATAATAAGTCAGAATGACTAGATAAACTGTGACCAAGTGTAATGTGATTTAGCACCATACATGTACGTAAGGATAATAAATGATTGTTGAAGCCCTGCTTAAAGTGACTAAGTTGGAGTAGCAATGTGTAATCAGGTAGCCTATAATACAGATATCCGAAATATATACATGTATTGTATAACTAAGATAAGAACTTGCATATGGATTTTGCAATTTGTATTGCAAGTATAAATATCAAATACAATAGTAACAATACTTATATTTGCATGACTGAACTTTTAACTTGGATATACAAGTATTGCGAAATATATATTCAATGTATAACTGAGATACATGTAAGAATTTGGATATGGATTTTACATTCTCTATTGCATGTATACATGTAAATCTCAGATAGAATACTTAATTTCTTATACATGTATTTGCATGACTGAACTTTGAACTTGGATATACACCCTTTCCAAGTGCATATGAAAGTCATAAGTTCCTCACTATGAAGGTTATTTACATGCAGGGTTTGTTATGAACTTATGTGAAAACACACCAATACATAGCAGTTTAGGAAGTACATTGTTCAACATAATATTACAATTTTTCAATCTTATATTAAGTTTCGTTTATACATGTACTTATATTTTCATATAGTATTTTAATAAACAAGATCACAATCTGCTACTTCAAGCCACAAGAATACACGTATTTCAACGTTACAAGAAAACAAAAACAAATGTACCCAAGTCCCACCCTCCTCCCACAATCTCCAATGTGATTATTCATATCTCCGTAACAATGATTTTTTTAACGAAATGCCCACATGGATAATTCTTTCGGCGGATGCGAGTTATAACTGAATTCGCTACCAGAAAATGTCTGCCACAAGAACACACGTATTTCAAGTTGAATGTCTTCAAGCAATAACGAATCACACTCGAAGTGCGCATCTCGGTTAAGTCCAAGGTGTTAAATTTTCCTTCAAATCGTGTCTGTTTCTCATAGGCGTCATCATCTTCACACTTCAATAGCAGCAAGTTGTTTAACAAAGGTACTGTCGTTTTTTTGTCCAGGCTTGCCCGTATTTCCTCCAAGGTCATTGTCGACTTGTGACAAAAACAAAAACAATTCATGAACGAGTATTTCCAACTAATAAATAAATAAATAAAACATGGGAAAACATCAAGGATCAGGGAATATGACTCAGGTACTCACTTTTCTTTTTTTGCTAGTCCCACATGTCCCATAACTCCCATAACGATGTTAAAACATCAACGAGACTGAGAATTCAGGATTCAAAAGAAAACACAGGATCAGGGAATATTACTCAGGTACTTTTCTTTTTTTGCTAGTCCCACTTGTCCCAGGTTGGTCGGCCTCCTCCTCGGCGTGCACCTCTGTGTGCGCCTCGTCGGCCTCCTCCTCGGCGTGTACCTCTGTGTGCGCCTCGTCGGCCTCCTCTTCGGCGTGTACCTCTGTGTGCGCCTGGAAACAACAAATTAACAATGTTAAAACATCAAAGAGACTGAGAATTCAGGATTCAAAAGAAAACACAGGATCAGGGAATTAACATCAGGGCATTTCCACTTGTGACTGATGGGACAAGACAGAAAATTTGATATTTTGACCCTCTGTCATTTTTATATTTTAAGTCATATTACTACTTTGAAAACTGATACATAAGCAGAAATCTTATAATTCAAGAATAAATATCACCGTCATAACATAGAAATATAATATGGCCAATATATTCAAATTCTTACTGCGTGACTGATGGGACATGATTTGGACACACATTTTGAATACTAGTAAACAAAGTTTATTATCCTAGCAATTAGCATGTTTCACTGACCATTAATAAGTTCGAATCATATGGGGAATATATATTTTTCTATCAGTACTGCTTTTGATATGTCCTAAATGCTCACTGGGAAAATAGTGACACATATTTGTGTGACTGATGGGACAATTTTTTTGTGACTGTTGGGACCAGTATCCACTTGAACACTTTTCCAATATTTTTATGCAGCGTAAACAAGAGTATAGACTTGCAATGTCATAATATTGCAATTTTAACAACTAATTTGTGTATTCTCTCCATCAACAACTAGGTTACTGCTGTTTAGGATATCACAGCCAACATCCCAACTGCACCCCCATAGTGAAACCCACACTTAATTGGCACATTAGTCCCTTAATACTTTGTGGTATGGGAAATAGTTTGTGAGGTGATAAGTTGCTGAATATTTGCATCCACTACCGATTAGGAAAAAGTATTCATTTTCCATCATTTGGATATTTACTTGACATATTAAATATATAGTGAATTTGTCCGATTCGCAGCACTGCAGAAAATCCCAAGTTGGTACATGTTGTCATTTAATATTAGGAAAATTCTTGGTTATTGCCCAGTCCATCATTTTGATATCTGACATTCAAATAAGAACTTCAACAGTAACATTTTGATTAGAGCTATTTTGTTTAGTTTCAATTGGATGTGATAACATGCCAACTACAATAAAGTTTAAAGTATTAAACTACTACCGGAACCAAAAGAGGACGTTCTCAACTAGGCATTGACCCAAACATACGTATGAACTTTGGTCAAGATCGGATGATAAATGTGACCTGTAGACTGAGAAAAAAGAATTCAAGATGGCCACCGTGGTGGCCATTTTGGGTGGTGGACCGGAACCAAAAGGAGACGTCTCATCTAGGCATTAACCCAAACATATATATGAAGTTTGGTCATGATTGGATAATAAATGTGACCTGTAGACCAAGACAAAGGAATTCAAGATGGCCACCGGGTGGCTATTTTGGGCAGTGGGCTGGAACCAAAAGGGGCGTTCTCCTCTAGGTATTACCCCAAACATGTATATGAAGTTTGGTCATGATCGGATGATAAATGTGACCTGTAGGGTTGTCTTTTCAAAAGATTTACTAGAAATGTTCCTAGGGTGACTATCAGATTTCTTCAAGCCAAGCCAAGGTTGGAAACTACAAGCGGGGCTTATATTGCTAAAGTGAAAAAAAAATCAGGTGAGCGATCCAGGGCCATCATGGCCCTCTTGTTTTTGTCTAGGCTGATTTTGAAAATGTGTCCTCCATCTGATGTTGGTACTTACATAGAGTGAGCATTAGATATGTAAACCATCCCGGTTAATTTGAAAGGCCGGCATACACATGAAACAAACTGTGCTTGCAAGTTTTGGATGTTTTTATCGTCCATACTGGTTCTCGCTTTAAATTCTTTTCGCAGTCTCGACCGGGGTTTATTTCATGTTTGCTTTTGCTAAGGATCAAAAGGTCATACGCTCCAATAATAAATGTTATTTTACTTACTTTGTCATCCGTTTGCGTTGTCTTGGTTCCATTATAATAGGTGGAATCAATGAAAAACACCAAATACATGCTGTATTATGAAATCAGCCATGACAGATCGCTCACCTTGTTCCCAGCAAACCGTAATACTGCATGTCGGGAAGAAATTCCGTTGATTCATTATTCGGGGAAACCGTTGACTGAGTCATTGTTTGTTGTTATTTACATGATCAAATATTATACGAAACGGTAGCTAACTTCGATTTTAGTCTCTGCATCGGGTGTTTATGTAAGAATGTGTTTGTTTATAACCCAGCGATGCCCCAAGCATTCATGGGTTGCTCCGACCAATTGTCTTGGTCGTGACCAGGTTTGGTTGATTTTGTTTGAATAGTCCATGTTGTGATCTTATTTTTTACACTTATAGACCAGAATTCAGAGAAATGTGGACTTTATTTCAAGTATGGTAGACAAGCTAGTGCAGTTTAATAGCAATCATTTTAGAGCTGATGTGCTTAAGACGTACTTTTACAAAGAGTTATAGCTTTCGGCACTGCGGATATAGATTTCCTAGCATAGAACTGGTTTGTTTACCCAGGGATTGAAATATTTGAGCTGTCACAGTGAATAACTGAAATATTATTAAAAACGGCTTGACCCTTTCCCTTATATAGACGTTTTTGACGCCTCTGCTGCAGATGGCTTTTTCTCCTTCTTGGCACAATGTTTTCAACTTTTAGTCATAGGTTATCCATTCAATTATAGGCATTTTCTTTTTTTCTGACAAAATATGTTCATGGTCGTCTGCTGCAGAATTGTCGAATGGAAAAGGTTACTAATATTCCTCATACATTACTTTTATCGTTACTCCTTTTCCACATACAGACGCTTTCTGATGCATAAGAAGTAGATGACTTTTGAAAACTTTGTTACAAAAGGAGGAATTGTTCAATATGAGCAATTTCTCTTTTTGCCACAAAGTTGTCAACTATTTTCAATTATTAACTTGCATTCATGGATTTTTTTAAATATTTTGTCGAAATGTTTTCAAAGTCATCTGCTGCAGTTGTGCTGTATGTGGCAGATGGTTAACCCATTCCCATTTACAAATATGCAGCAGGTGATTGATTTTAAAATATTGTGGCAAAAGAAAAAAATCTCATTATGAGGGTCAACAATATGCCTTACAGGACCTTTCATCTAAAATGACTCGAATTTGGTTGCTAATAGTAAAAATTATATAATAAAGATGAAAACCCAGGAATAAAATTTATTAGCAATAAATGCTTGATGTTTACGTTGCAAAATCTATATTGGATCGAGGGCAATGGCGGCCTTGGATCACTCGTCCGAACAATACAGACACTTTCTGATGCCTATGCAGTAGATATATAGGCAAACAATTTTTACTTATTGTTATAATGTCTTTGCCATGATCTCTTATTGTGATATAATGTTAACATGTGTTTGTCAGTATATCTTCTGTCATCCCTTTCCCTCATATAGACGCCTCTGCAGCAAACAACCTTAAAGCAGTGACAAAAGACGAAATTGCTCAAGATGAGCAATTTCTCCTTTTGTTAAAATGTTTACCACTTTTAGTAATAGGTTATCCATTCAGTTATAGAGTTTCTATTTTTTGACAAATATGTTCAAAGTCGTCTGCTACATAATTGTTGTATGAGGGAAAGGGTTATAATGTTAGCATGTGTTTGTCATGATCTCTTCTGTTATAATCTCTTATTTAGTACTGAACTGAGAAGTTGAAATTAAAAAAATAAATAAAAAATGTTACATTGTTAATAAATCTAATGATTTTGTTGTCAATCAAAACCTGTTTAGTCATTATTACGGAAGCCTATTAGGGCCATTATGTCTTAGGACTTTTGAATTAGGTACAACGTCTTATGTCTTAGTTATTACGTGTTAGCTCTTAGGTCTTAGTTGTTATACATTTTGAGCGGAAGTGGCGGGAAACTAACCACATGACATACAGTACCCAACTAAAATGGCGGAAGGTGGTGCAGCTAATTTTAGAGTTGTTGTCATTTATTATTAAGTTGAAAAATAACCAACAAAGCCTAAGCAACAACTTCCTTCCTTAGCAACCACGTACATCCTTAACAACTACCTACTTCTGTTTTAACCAAGGGCTTCATTACCAACCAATATGACAGTTTTGGTAGTCAACATAATAGATTGTTTTAACATCTTAACATATTGCAAGCAAGACCTGTGTTATTACTTTCAATGTCAAGTTTAATGGTGCCTATGAACTTGGTCATTGAATCGTTATATTACAGAGCTTTTGAACCCATTGACTTTCCTGGTCAGACCTTAAGGGCCACATGGTTTCTTCTTTGAGGACAAGGTCACACTTTTAGTTGATTTGCTATATTTGGTATTTGGTTTCTGTCAAGTTAGCATTTCTGATGATGCCACATGCAGGGATATTACTAGCTACTGTTTGCAGTTGAAAAAAGCGTTTGGAGCTTTTGAGTCATTGGAAACAGTTTTAGTTTATTCCGCCCGACACCTTATGTTGACGGTAATACACATATCAAACACCTGACCGCCAATACATTTAAAAATCTTCAAATGGTAAATACATTGGTATGATTCACTGGAAAGTATTTATTAAACAGAAAAAGTATTTATTTCTGCGAAATTAAGATGAAATATAATTAAGAGATAAGAGCTAAGAAATAAGACCTAAGAGCTAAGAAATAATACCTAAAAGCTAAGAAATAAGACTTCAGAAATAAGAGCTTAGCAATAAGAGCCAAGACCTAAAAAATAAGAGCTAAGAGCTAAGAAATGATCTAGTAGATAATCAATCTCCTTTTGTGTTTATCTTAACAGAGAAAACAAGGTCAATGCAGACATCCTGAATATACAATTCATATTAACTGGCTCCATATCAAGAAGGGAAAGTTGGTGCAAGTCACTGCCATTAAAGGTGATGGCATAAGGACATACACATATCCTAAGGACGAGGAGCGGAGTGTAGAAGTGTTGATAGAGTATGGAAACAAAGTATTTTTCTCTGGTGGCAAAAATTAGTGGGGAAATGTTTCATAAATGGAAATCAGGTTAAGTACGCATACTGGGGATGTAATGGAGCCTTTTGTGACCCAAGAAGGAACTGAATGCTCAGTTGTTTGTGTACTTGATGACTCGGAATATTTCAGCAATTGAAGTGAGGACAATGATGGTGAACAGAAGTCCTTGCCTGGTAAACCAAGAACATTTATACAAAACTGCTGATGAATCAAGTGATAATGGAAATGGAGAACAATATCAACATTATCTTGACGAAACTACCAGTGGGGCTATTATAAGTGTAACACAGATTGTCTAGGAAAGTGTAGGGACAATATACAAAGTTAATGGTAAAATTGCTGGTGAAATATCTGTACGGTACTCAAAAAGTTTACAGTCAATGTTTTCAGAAGAGGAGTCACATCTTGATACATTCTCGATGGAAAGACTGGTATTCGTTTCAACTGCCACACAACTTGCCGCGCAATGTATCATAAAATACCTAAGACGTTATAGCTAAGACCTAAGAGCTAACACATAATAACTAAGACGTGAGACGTAATACCTAATTCAAAAGTCCTAAGACAAAATAGCCCTAACAGGCTTCCGTACATTATAGTTTTTTATGATGCTTCAACATTTAAAACAAAGTGGATTAAATTTGATTGGGGTAAAGGGCTTAATTTTTGCCTTCCAATTGTTCGTGAGCCGCTGTCAAGTAGCCATGTTTGATTAAGAAATATAACTGGGTAAAAAGAACATATTAAAGTCCATGTATATAAACGTTAATCTAGAACTTATATAGTATCATATTGTTTTGAAAAAAAGAGAAAATATTGGATAACTTTTATGAAAGTTGAAAATATGTTTGAAAAATAAATAAATATATATTCAAATGTTAACAATGTTTAGCCATTCAGACAAGATAAACTGAAAACAAGTGTGCCCAATGACATACACTTTTCTTTGTAAATTTTGATAAATGATAGTAATTGCAATAACCTGAAGAAGTTTCAGAAATAAAAAATATATAATAAATATGTTTTTTCCTTATTTCAAAGTTGTGAACTTGCCTATTCTTACTCCTGACAAATATGGGTTCTCATTAGGGGAAAATAGTGTCCATTGTTTAGATTTAATTACAACGTACCACATGAACTTCCAAAGATATGGATACAATAACTTCAAAATTCGATTTAAACCACAAGAAGACACACAATTAGCATACCATCTTTCAAATATTGGCAATTTTCGTGAAAACCTTTTTCTTTTCATTTGCTGAAATAGCATAAGAATGCATATCATAAGGCTCTCATAATTTGATCTAGCAAAAAATAGAACCCACTACCATACCATTTTTGTGTTTTTTTTATTTAACATACATCCAACTTTCAAAAAACCAATGTTACAACAAAAGTTAGATATTATGAAAAGTCCACTTTTCAGTTCAGTACATCCTTAACTAAATGTAATGCATTATTTGACAAATATTTCTTGCCATGGTTAACGTTTGTGCCAAGTTTCCTCGAACTCCTTGTATGCATGGTTAACATTCAGACTGGACAATGTTCAGACAGCCAAACATGCCTGTTCATACACTGACAGCTAAAGTCTTGTTAATCTCACTACAAACAGGCTTGACAAATTATTGCTGTCTCTAAAGTAAATTGCTCATAATTCATTATGAGAAAATATCTCCCTTTACCACTATCTTTTCAAATGAAGTTTACTGCAAATGCATCATTATTATGTCGTCTGAAATGTCACCAAAGGAGAAATGACTCAAAACAAGCAATTTCAATTATGGAGCATGGAAAATCAACATTGTTCTATTTTCCACATAAACGCTGCATATATAGTCGCTTTCTGATGCCAATCAACATTGTTCTATTTTCCACATAAACGCTTTCTGACGCCTGTATAGCAAATGTCATTTGAAAAACATGGTAACAAAACAACAAATTACTCAAAACAAGCCATTTCAAACATAGAGCATTGAAAATCAACATTATTCTTTTTTCCACATAAACGATACATATACATAATATTGTCTCTTTCTGACGCCTGTGCAGCAGATGTCCTTTGAAAAAAAGTGCTGACAAAACAATAAATTACTCAAAACGAGCATCATCTCCTTTTGCCACTATTTTTTCCAATTCATATCCTCCAGCTTGTTACTGGTATTCTATTTGAAAAATATCATGGATATATATCTACACAACAATGAACATTATCATTACAAATCCTGTTCAACCTTATATATAAGTTATGCATATGAAGTCAATATAAAGCTTACATCACCGCCCCTCCAGACATCCATATGTGTTAACCAATCAACATGGTTTGACGGATAGCGGGTCACCTAAGGAACATTTCTACAAACAAAATTGAAAATCGGTCATACGCTTTTCTTAAGTTTTCACTTTAACCATATAAGGCAAAACAACCCTGTCCCCTGGCAGCCATGTTTTCAACCAAAAGGAATTTAATAGAGGGTCACCACAGGAACATTTCTACAAAATTATTTGAAAATCAGCCTGGCACTTTCTTTTCTAAGTTTTCAATATAGCCATACAAGAGAAAGTTACGCATCAATGTCGCCGGAAAAGACAGCAATAATTACATTTTTAACAGACATACGTTAATGACTTTCATTAATCTAAACATTATAAGATTATATTTATTATGGTTTTACGCCGCTTCAACATTATTTAGGTTATATCGAGGCGGATTCCTTACACACTAATTCCTGGATTTTCGAAATTCCACTTATAATTTTCAGGATTTTTTTTGGTCAGAATTTGGATTTTTTTGTATTTGTCAATAAAACCACCAGGAATTCAGTTTCGGATTTAAAACTACATGTAGTAAAAAGCTATTTAACCCTTTCCATGTTTTCAAAAGGCAACATTGAAAACCTTTAAAATAGAGAACAAGCAATTTCGAAGAATTTATATCCCCCGCCAATGATGGCTTGTTTGTGAATGAATGCCTTTATGTTGAATGTGCAATTGACCTGCAAAATTATTTTAACTTACTCACACAAGAACAAGGGGTATGAACAGAAATTGAGACAGATAAACATATTCTTCCTGAAAAAATAAAATAACGACACTGGTTTTATAAACTACTCCATAGTTGAGATAATTGGTCCAAGCAAAATTGACGGGCATCATCAGTAATCAGTATGCTGGTTCATAATCATTTCAATTAAAAAAAATCTACCTCTATTTATCCTTAAATCAACGGCAATAACTCTAAAGAAAATTGACCAATCCAAAATAATAATGAACGGGCATCATCCCAGTATGAAATTCTACAAGCTAGTTACTGAGGAATGGCTGTGGACGTGGATTTTTCAATAAATCAAGAGGAATAACTCTAAGGAAAATTGACCAATCCAAAAAAAACATGGATGGCATGATCGCAGTTTGTTGGTTCATGTTTATTTCAAGTTTCGTGAAATTCTTCCAGGTAGTTACTGAGAAATGGCTGCGGACGGACGGACAACCCCATTTCAATACCCCCCTTCTTTTTTCTTCGAAAAAGTGGGGGATAACAAGAGCACATGTTCACATTTCAATGTATGCAATCTGTTCTCAGTTACCCTTTTCCTCATATAGACGCTTTCTGACGCCTCTGCAGCAGACAGCTTTTTGAAAACATGGCGACTAAAGAAGAAATTGCCCAAAACAAGCAATTTCTCCTTTTGTCACCATGTTTTCATTGCTATTCAATTATTGTTCTTTCATGTATAGGGCGTTTCCATTTTGAAAAGTTGTTGCATGTTAGAAAGATTAAATCGCAATAAATAGAGCAGAATAGCAAAGAAGATCATTCAGACAATTTTGAGGAGAATACTTGACAACATGCTTCATGTCAATCTTTATATGTCAAGTTAATAGCATTTTAGTTAGGATACAATAGTCAACTTTAGACCAACTTACGAATCAACACACTCATTGATTCCAATATACTAAATAGTTACCAGAGGTATAACTAATTCTTAACCGGTTCCCACTTACAGACGACTTGAAAACGCTGTCAAGACTTGAAGAGAAGATGTTTTCAAGGTTGTTGCTGCAGATTTGTTGTATGTTGGAAAGAATTAATCTTGTGTGAAAAATATAAATTCCTTGTATCCAAACAACAAAATAGCCATTCATGCACTTGGCTGGTAGATACAATTGTAAGACATCCGACTAATTACCTTAGAAAAGAGTGTATTTAAGCAGTGTACTTTCTGCTTTTCTTGTACAAATGCATAATACTGTGTCACTCCTTTCAGTGTTAGTTCATCCATCAAGTTAATCTCATAGGGAATTTGTAAATGTTTTTTCTGAAAATACAAAACAAAGACGGATTTTAACATATCGAGTAAATAGATGAACAGCATATGGAAATTTAGGGGCTTATTGTAAATTATTGGTGTCATTTAAAGTAACATCGACATAAGCCTCTAGGGCTAGAATTCTATTTTGTTTGTCATAAGAGAAGAGGTACTCGGTAAGTTTAACAGAATATATATAGGCAGACAGTGAAGACATATAAGACTTCTTGAGTGTGTTCAAAGATGTAATAAGATCCCCAAATTAACAGGCCCAGCTCATAAGTCCCATCACAGTATCGTAAATTATGCCAATTATGATTAAACATCCTGGAACGGTATTATTGTTGTATTTACTCTGCCTAGTCTACCTTGATGTTTGCGAAACAAGAAAGCTATGAGAGAAAATCCTAATCATACTGCAAAGAAATTGTTTTTTATATAACATGGCTTGTGTTACTGTATAAATCTAATTCATCTGAAGAATTCATTAGCTAGTCCCTTCCAACTTAACATGAGGGACAAGATTACCCTAAATCAATTTCCAGATTTACTGTTAGCAGTGAATGTGTTACTGTTTATACAGTCAAACTTGTACTACCGACCACCTGGTATAAGCGACCACATTGAACTCCTCCCGATGTTATTTATTCATAAATTTATCTGCAATAAGCGAGTCACTGCTGTCTGCGACCAGTGGACACTAAAATCCTTACTTTTTTTCATTAAAATTAACAGTTAAGCGACCTTAAACCCCAAGGTTTAAAATGTATTTTATCGGCTCTTTTATTACATTTAATTAGTAAACCTGGAAACAATTTTTTGTGTGCAGGTGGTTATTAACCATAATTTTACACAAGATCATGATTAACAGCTTCCGGAGTGTTAGCAAGGTTTTCCACAAATGTATCCTAGTGACCTAGTTTTTGACCGGACATGACCCAGTTTCGAATTTGACCTAGATATCACTAAAACAAACATTCTGACAAAGTTTCAACATGCTCAATCCAAAAGTATAGCTTCCAGAGCG
>JAUELF010247091.1:0-12139 GCA_031471495.1 Clinocardium nuttallii | reverse complement strand
GGTGCACTGACCGCCGTGATATGACCAAAGCTGTTGAAAGCGGCGTTAAACTCCAAACAAACAAACAAACAAAGCAGTATCCAGAGTGTTAACTAGATTTCCCTTTAATTTGGCCAAATAACCTAGTTTTTAACCTGGCATGACCCATATTCTAACTTGGCCTAGATATCATTTGGATAAACATTCTGACCAAATTTCAAGCTGATGTAGCCGAAAATGCAGCTTCTACCGAGTTAACAAGATTTTCCTTCAATGTGGCCTAGTGACCTAGTTTCTGACCCGATGTGACCCATATTCGAACTTGACCTAGATATCTTTAAGACAAACTGCTGAAACAAAAACTGCAGCCTTTAGGGTGTTAACAAGATTTCCTTTCATTTGACCTGGTGACCTAACTTTTGACCCAACCCATATTTGAACTTGCCTACATATGAACAAGACAAACATTCTGATAAAGTTTCAACATGCTCAAGTTGACAATGTGGCCTCTAGAGTGTTAACAAGATTTCCCTTTAATTTGGCCTAGTGACCTAGTTTTTTACCCAACATGACCCCTATTTAAACTTGGCCTATATATCATTCAGCTCAACATTCAGATTAAATGTTTTCTACAGTGTTAACAAGATTTCCCTTCAATATGGACTAGTGACCTAGTTTCTGACCCAATATGACCCATATTCAAACTTGACCTAGATATGTTAAGCCTGTAGAGTGTTATCAAGGGCAAATGTCGAGGACAGATGACGGACGGACGCTGGACAAAATGTGATCACAAAAGTTCACCTTGCACAGGTGAAATAAAAATGTCAAAATATTACCTATACTGCAAAGGTTTATAGACAACTATAATTGCCTAATTAGAAATTATTCCCATGGAAAAGTATAAGTTGTCCAGATTAAAGGATGAAATATATATCGTTATTTACTTCACAACGCATATTCAAGTCACAATGAATAAAAACCAATTTTCATCGATCGCATATGGTATATAAATGATATTTACATTTGAAAATTTAAACAATATTTCTTATAATCCCTTGCTCACAACAAACTCGTTTAGATGCACTTGTTTGTTACAATTGCCTTAATAGTATTCACCGGGTATAGAAGTCCCGTATTAAAAACAATGAAATATAGAACGCCGCAACTGCCTTAGTTGACGTTACAACTAGACATGCAGTCGCAGCGACTTTGTATGTAACCGTTTCGTCATTACATACGAGTCTTATCATGTTGCAGTTTTACCTTGATATGCGTAACTTTTGTTAATATATGGGATAACACCTGTAATTCATCCAACGGGTTCACCATTTTATGTGACAGAAATATAGCTTTGTTAAATATTCACAATACATTTGAGAGATACAATGTTCTTTATAATGATTCTTTCATTACGTGTAACCAACTGTTCTTTACATGTGACAAAATGTTCTTTATGTGAGACCAAATTATCTTTATGTGTAACTTATGTGTATATCTTAAATGTAACCGTTGATCCAGTGATTAACACACTGGACTGTCAATGCAGATGTCCGAGTTCTGGACGCTTGTATCGGCGCTATACAATGAGCACGTTACAGAACCAAGGGGTCTTTTCGGAACTAGTTTTGGTGTCTCACCCAGAATCTATTGTATCCAATTCATTCTGTCTCTTCAGATAATGTGTCGGATGCTTGTACATGAGTGTACACTACCACATTGATAAATTTAATACACAAATGGTTGAGTCAGATAACTCCCGTGTTATTTAGTTGCATTTCACGTTGTGATAGAAAGAGTGAATTTAGCGGAAAGGATTCATATATTGGTCAAACCAACACACATATAGAACATTTGGTCACACGTAATGACATAATCCTTAAACGTATTGTTAATATCTAACAAATATACAGTTCTGTCACATAAAATGATGGAACCGTTGCATGTATAAGAAATGTCGTCACATGCAAGAATAAATGTATCACATACCAAGGTGAAACTACTTCACATAATGCTGAATCCAACACACATAATGTAATTCAAAAACCGTCACATTTCTTAATAAATTGTTCAAATATCAGAGTAAAACTAGTACACGTAATATTGAACCCACCATATGTAATGACAATTATGTCTGATGTAATGTGAAGACGTTGCATGTAATGAGGTAACCGCCACACGTAATGACGAAACGCTGACGAGTCTGCACGTCAAGGTGTAACATCACATAAGGCAGTTGTGGGCGCCCATATTGAATGATAAATAAATTATATAGAAGAAAGCATGTAGTTGCATGTTATAATACATAGTAGTAGCCTTACAACTGTGTTACCCTGCCCATCAAGGTTTTATAAAATATATCGCAAAACATGTTGTGTGTTTATAAAACACTTCTAATAATAATGTAAATTAATGGTACTAATGAACATTTTGTTTCCTTGGTAAATGAAACACAGTTATAGATCATATAACCAAGGTTTAATGTGTCCACATGTAAGAACAAATATTTAATTCCAGCTTGCATTTACATTACTTTTTTAATAGATCTAGAAAGTATGTTTTACTTGCATTGCGAATAATGATAGAACCGCTAATTTGTTTAATTAAAGATAACATTGATATTGACATGTACAATAAATGTCTGTTGTGCAATTTACATTTCAGCCCAGATAAAGGCCTGGCAAGTTAAAAGAATATCATAATAATAGTGTATATGAACAAATGCTTGTAGAATCTACCCTTAAATTAGATATAAGGCTAATAAATAGTATTTCAGGAAACTCTATATATTAGTGATATAGGCAAATACATCATTAATTTTTATTCATATGATACAATAACACTTTTTTTTTTATTCATTTCAATATAAAAACACAATAAAACATTGATATAATGTGATATTGACCACCAGACTCTGTTTTAGTATGTTTAGTGACACCGGGATTTGAAAAATAATGACTTTTCAATTAGAAGAATATGGGTCTATAACGGTCTTTGACAAAGTAATACACATGGATTAATAAAGAATACACTTTTTATGACCTGGTCTTTGCACAAAAGGTTTATGTGCGCAAGGCATGCATATTATCATATGATTGTATTCCTATTGATGGCTGGGATGAGTTCCAACCAATCAATATGTCTTGGGAAAGTATACTAGAAGGACACCTTAAAAAGGTTGAAAGCAGATAAGCAGAATCAACCGATATAATATTTTCGATTTAGCTGCCGCTTTCTGATGACTATGTTTTCCACCAAAATCCACATGGCTTAATTTTGTTTGTAGAGGGTCACCTAATGAAGATGTCTATCATTATCAAGAAATCAAACGTTTGTCATTTACCCCATTTCCAATGTTGTTTGTCGGCTATGTAGTTGTTAACTTATACTAGTGTTTGAACATTTGTTAACGGGAGGGCCATGATGGCCCTGGATCGCTCACCTGATTTTGTTGTCACTAGTCATATAGGTCCAATCCCCTGGCGGCCATAGTTTTCGACCAATCAACATTGCTTGAAGAATCTGATAGACCCTAGAAACATTTCTAAAAAAATATTTGAAAATCGGCCTGACACTTTTGGGGGAGAAGGTTTTTTACATTTCTAAAAAATATTTGAAAATCGGCACTTTTGGAGGAGAAGATTGTTTAAGTTTTCACTCTAGCCATATAGGGCAAAATAGCCCTGCCCCCTGGCGGCCATGTTTTACGACCAATCAACATGGCTTGAAGGAATCTGATAGAGGGTCACCCTAGGAACATTCCTACAAAATAATTTGAAAATCTGCCCGACTCTTTCGGAGGAGAAGATTGTTTTAGTTTACCCTAAATCATATAAGGCAATATAGCCCCACTGTCTAACGGCCATGTTTTACGACAAATCAACATGGCTTGAAGGAATCTAAAAGAGGGTTATCCAAGGAACATTTCGACAAAATTATTTGAAAATCTGCCAACCAGTTTGGGAGAAGAAGAATTTTAATTTATTTTTAATTTCGTTGCCATGGAAACCATAATTATGCATGTATCCCACAATATTAAAGGATTTTTTGTGAGATCATTGAGAGTATGCTGTCTATGAAGTTCACTCGAATTGACCCACTGGTTACTGAGGAGAAGATGTTGATGGACGCATGACGTACAACGCACGCCAGACAAAAGGCGATCACAATAACTCACCTTGCGCACTTCATGCTCAGGTGAGCTACAAAATGTCACACAAGAAAGCAGATATGAAAATAGCAGATCTTTAAAGGAAAATTGGTCATTTGAAGCAATCTAAACGTTGACGCACATAATGGGTTACAAAATGACCACCTATTGTCTGCGGCCCAGTTGAACTAAACGGAGCATTTATACAGTTGTACAATACCCTTTTCTCTGAATAAATATTGAATTAAATGCCTTTTATTGCTTGTGCCAAATTGGTCTTAAGCTCACAGGAAAGAAGAATCAAAAGACACTTCTATCAACCACTATAATCAATAATGCATATGCAAATCAATTTGACGTATTATTTTTTGACATAAATATAATCCATTCAGTTTCAAGATGTAATACAAACAATTTACATGTGATTTCAATCAAATTGTCAAATTGTGCCAAATACATATTCGGCCACGCTGATCGATCTAGAGCCAAAGTATCCGTAAAAAAACTTTGTTTGCATAGAAATAAAGGTGTACCATCACCAGAATGCATTGAATATATGACATTGAGATTTAATCCATTTTAAATTTATAGAGGATATAATGGAAGTGACCGATTTGATCACTTTTAGTATTTTGACCTTGTTTGAAAGTCAAAGCAGAGTATGTGAAAAAACAGTTTTGTCCCGGCCCAATTTCTTCCAAAACGATGGTTACCATTTTCAAGGGGTAAACTCTTTCTTTCATAATGCAGGACCCCCTTATTTCTTCTGTTTATTTTAAAGCTTAGATGTAACTCTTTCCAATAACATCGGGTGTTGTTCCTGCGAAACGCCATGAAAGTGCGACAATTAAGGGTTGAAACTTGTTGATTTACATGGTTCTCTGATTCCAATAATCTCAATTTCTAAGCACAAACTTCATAAAACTAAAGGCATGGTAGGGTATCTGTAATGTGGAGGGAAATGTATGGAGTTCAGAACTGTAGAACACACTAAAATACGTAACAAACCGATTTGTGACAACCTGTTTAGGTTTGAAAAGAAAAGCTAAAAGTACAAGAGGGTCATAATGGCCCTATATCGGTCACCTGATTAATAGAAATTTAATACTTTTCAAATATTTCACTATATAGATACATATAAAGAAACGGATCAAAATAAACTATACAAAGAGGGTCATAAAAGGAACATTTGTGCCAAATTATTTTCAAATCGGGCCAGTGATTTAGTACAAGAAAATTCTTTTAAGTTTTCACTATATTACAAACAAGGAAAACTGGTGGCCATGTTTTTTGTTCAGATCAGAATCCAACAATCTCGGTAGAGGGTCACCCAAGGAACATTTCTGCCAAATTATTTTTAAATCAGGCAGGTACTTTTGGACAACAAGAATGTTAAAGTTTTTAAAATGCACATCTAAGGAAAACAAGCTCCGCCCGCGGGCGGCCATGTTTCTTAATGGATCGGAATGATTTGAACAATCTTGCTAGAGGGTTACCCAAGATTTTAATTTTTTAACAATGTACATATAAGGAAAACAAGCTCCGCCACCTGTCGGCCATGTTTTTTTTAACGGATCAGAACTATTTAAACAATCTTGGTAGAGGGTGGGTGCCCCAAGGAACATTTGTGCAAAATAATTTTTAAATTTGGCCAGTACTTTTGGACAATAGATTTTTAAAGTTTTGGCAATTATCTCCTTTTCTGGTGCCGCATCAACCAAATCTGTACTTGGAATTAAATTCTTTGAACAATTTTGAAAGGGGACATCCTAATGAACATTCCTGTGCAGTTATTTTGAAATCAGTACATTAGTTTAGTAGGAGAAGTCATTTGTAGGAAATTGTTAACGGACGGACATACGGACGAAGACGACGATGGATGCCGGATGATCACAAAAGCTCACGTTCCACTTCGTGCTGAGGTGAGCTAAAAATAAATACCTAATGGATGAAACATTTTAAGGAATGACTTTCACAAAAAGCATAATACCAATGAATTGTCAGTCTAAACCAATTATCTCATTTGTAATGTTATAGGTGTATGCTTAAATTTATAGCCGATAGAAACTGAGATAATCTAAATTGGATGTATATTTTTGATAGTACAGTAAAGGTGATGAAAAGATACAGTTACCTTATCAAATGGTTTCTCTTCCATCATAGTATTTTCATTAAGGATAGTGTTTCAATATCTTTGTTTTATATATATGTTCTCAATGTATACACTTTTGACAGAGTTTATACAATATTTCTTTAAACAAGAGGACCTTAATGGTCCTATATCACTCACCTAATTTAATAGAATTTCAATAATGTTCATTTTTTTACACTATACATATATGAAAAACAAGCCCATACTTTTATGGCCATTTTTATCCAGGGATTAGAATAATTTCAATAATATTGGTAGAGGGTCACCCAAAGAACACATATATGCCAAATAATTTAAAAAATGAGTCAACAACTTTAGCCAAGAAGTTTACCTTTTACATACACATAACAGTTTCAACAATCATAGTAGGTCACCCAAGGGAACATTTGTGCCATGCAATTTTAATATCAGGCAAGTACTTTTGTACAAGAAGATTTATAAAATTTTCACAATATATACATACAGTATAAGGAAAGTAAGCCTGCTAGCCGCCAGATGTATCAACAGTTCGGAATAGTTTCAACAATGTTGATAGAAGTTCACCTTTAATAGGAACATTTACATTAGACTGATTTTATATCAGATCAGTATTCTTGGACAAGATATATGAAGTTTTTACTATACACCGAAAAATTAGCTCCATTTCCTGACAACCATATTTTTAACAACAGATCTGAATAACTTGAATAATCTTGGAACATTTGTGTCAGTGTTTTGGACAATAAGATTACTAAATTGTGTTTTTGTTGACTATTTCTGATGATGAAGCAACCAAAGTTCTACACCTGAGGAAGTTTCTTGTGAAATAAGTTTGAAACTGGTCCACTGCTTAAGGAGGAGATGTTGCTTGTAGGAAAATGTAAACAGACAGACAAACAATTGACGGCGAGTTATCACAATAACTCACCCCGCACTTCGTGCTCAGGTGAACTAAAAGAAGACCCCATAATACCACTACCCAATATTGTTCATATAAATATGTATGTACATTGTATTTTTTTTAATGAAACACGATGAACTTTACAACATAAGTGGACGGTCATTTCATAACACTTCAAACATATAAGTTTGAATTTATCACATGCACTTTTGCCTTGATACAGTCCTATTGACAAGTTGAGATGTATCAATCATCTGTTGGAGTCCTATTGACAAGTTGAGATGTATCAATCATCTGTTAGAGTCCTATTGACAAGTTGAGATGTATCAATCATCTGTTAGCTGATACTCACACAATCTGGGTATCTTACAAGTTGGATGAAGATGAATAATGTAAATATTCTGGCAATCTTTGATATTCACCTAAATTGCATTCGATCCTTCAGATACTTTTTGTATTTGTTAAAATATAGTTGCACTATATTTAGCTCTGTGACACATGATGTACTTACATCTGTTTTGAACAGTACATCTACATCTTGTAATTGTGAAGATGTTTGTATTAGTAGCATCAATAAGAAAAAGTTTCTCTTTTTATAAACATGTATTTAAACCAGACATATTATTTAATTAGAAAACCATGATGGTACTATATCGCTTACCTGGATCAATACAAACATTTAGAAGTGATTTTCAATGTACATACTAAAACATTAAGTAGGAGGGGCCCTGTCGCCTGAAAGTCATGTGCTTCAACGAATCGTAATAATTTGAACAATCTCTGTAAGGAGTCGCACAAGGAACATGTGTGTCAAATTGTTTACAAATCAGGCTAGTTCTTTTGGTCAAAAATCTTTTTAAAGTTTCAACTTTATATATATACAATACATAAAAGCCCCTCCGCATGACAGCCATAGTTTTCAACGGCTCTGGATAATTTGTACAATCTTGTTATAGGCAACATTTTTGTCAGGAAGAATTTTCATGTTTTAACTCTATATACAAATGAGGAAAACAAGCCCCTCTCTGTGGTGGTCATGTTGTTAAAAGCGACAGAACTTTTTGTCCAAACTTAGTGGAAGATCATGCAAGGAAGATTTTTGTGCAAAGTTAATTTCAGATCGGGCCAGTAAGTTTGGACAAGAATAGTTTTAAAGTTTTTGCAGTTCCTCTGATTCTTATTCTGCAGCAGTCACAGTTTTAAATTTATTAAATTCTTTGAGCGAATTTGACAAATGACCCCCATATGAACATTTCTGTGAAGTTTCATGACAATTAGCCCAATGGTATTAGAGATGTTGTGTAAGATAAATTATGGGCAGTCATGTGATGGACGAGAGCCCAATGGTTTCAGAGATGTTGTGTAAGATAAATTATGGGAAGTCATGTGATGGACGAGAGACGAAGTGCAACGGACGGTGAGTTATCTCAATAGATCACCCAACACTTCGTGCTGAGATGAGCTAAAAACAACATATGCAGATAGCAAAAGAAATTTATGCTGTTTCAAGGGTTGTATCTAGATCAATTGTTAAAATGTCTATAGACTTTCTTTCTTTTCTAAAATTGAGGTCACTCTTATATCAGAAAAGCTATTTTGTATAATATAAGTTAGATTTATACCAGAGCCAATTATATATAAAATGATCTGTTAAAACTGGGCATTAATATATCTTATTACACTAGCTGTTGCTGCTATAGTTTGCAACAGCTAGTGTTATAAGATATATTAATGCCAAGTCATAACAGATAATTTCTGTTGCCCCAAGCAGCTATCCGATTTTTAATAATTGTACCAGTGTCGTCAATCATAAGGACTGTATCTCCAGGCAAATCGTCATGTGAAATGTCCTATTGATCCCATACTATGTTTAATATCACACATTAAGAACATCTTCTTCTTCATGAGGTCACGAATAAGTCTTCCACTGTACTGCAACAATGATGATGTCATCGATATTTGTGATTACATCAAATGATAGAACACAGGTATGTAGATATAAATGCATCCTTTTGTATGATATATCTGAAGGTGAAATATCAACAGTCTCACAATTTGTTAGATAAGTTCAATTTTTATAACTATCTGTTAAAATATTAAATTAATATCAAATATTCCTCAATGTATTTGGTAGATTTGTTTATATGTACCAAGTCTTCAAAATAATAAGACATGGTACTCACATAACATCGTTAATGACAAGGTAACTATGGCAACACCAGTTGTTTAAAGTTAAATACAACTCTTTCACTCAGATGCTACACTGATGTAGTCTTATATTGTGGCACTGAATCATTATTCAAAACCTTTTCGTCAGCTTGCAAAGGAATATGATTTCCATTCCCATATTTCTCGTTGTTTCCATGCATTTGTCCATGCATTTTGCGTGGTTGCTGAAATAGACAAAAGGAAACAAAATTTAGTAAAATAAGTCAGAAAACTTCCTTCAACCTATCTAAAATGTAAACAAGAACCTCATCTTTATCCTCAACATGTTGACATCCTTCATTAGTTTACAAATTGTTACTACAGTTACAAGTAGTAAATGCAAGTCTTATTTCTTTATAAATTGAACTTGATTTGATTGAGATTAATATTCTGATCTTTTTTTCAGGAAAATATGATGAACAAGAGGCCCAATAGGGCCAGTATCGCTCCATTGCAATTAGGTAAAAAATCAAATATCCAAACCGCCTCGCCTCCTAGTAGCCATGGTTTTTTTACCAATCAACATGGCTTGAAGGAATCTCATAGTGTCGCCCAAGGAACATTTCTGCAAAATTATTAAAGTTTTCACTAAGCAAAATTTAAGGCCAACAGCCCTGCCGCATTTGTGGACGTGTTTTTCAACCAATCAACTTGGCTTGAATGAATCTGATAAAGGGTCACCTAAGGAACATTTCTATAAAATTAATTGAAAATCGGTCCGACACGTCTTTCTGAGGAGAAGAGTTGTTTAGTTTTCACTATAGCCATATAAGGCAAAAATACCCCCTCCCCCGGCAGCCATGTTTTTTAACCAATCAACATGGCTTGAAGAAATCTGATAAATGAATGAATATTGTTTTATGGCGCATCGACAGCTAAGGTCATTTAGCGCGCAATTAAATTAATTATTCATGATCCCTGGGTAAACAAACCAGTACTAGGCTAGAAAATGTGCCTTGCCCAAGGGCACTCCACCATGACCGAATTGCCGCGACTGGGGATCAAACCAGGGACACCCTGTTTCGAAATCCGAAATCTGATAAAGGGTCACCCTAGGAAAATTTCTACAAAATAATTTGAAAATCTGCCTGACTCTTTCGGAGGAGAAGATTGTTAAGTTTTCCCGAAACCATATAAAGCAATATATCCCCACTGTCTAAAGGCCATGTTTTTCTACCAACTGACATGGCTTGAAGGACATTGATAAAGGTTCTACCAAGGAACAATTCTACAAAAAATATTTGAAAATCGGCCAGACGCTTTTGGAGGAGTCCAAAACAATTGAAGGAATTTTGAGAGGACATTGAGCGGAGTGGTGAGGGAGGAGAAGTCGTTTGAAGCAAAGAGTTGACGCACAACGGACAATTCACAATGACATAATCTCGACTGGCGTTAAGCCAGTGGAGCTACAAATGTGACTACAAGAGGGTCCAAAAACAGTTTCTAAAATATGACCTAGCAACTAAAATTATGATCCCACGTGATACAGTTACTAACTTGATTGTGTTATAATGGAAATAAATGTTCTGATGAGCCATTATGATGATTTGATGAAAAATGTTTTTTTCAAAAAATATGGAATGTTTCGATCCCATGTGATCTACTTCAAAGATTGATCGAGATATGATGGAGATGAATGTTCAAACAAACATTTATAAAGATTGAATGTAAAATATGGCCTCCAGAGTGTGTTTAAGGTAATTATGGCCTCCAGAGTGTGTTTAAGGTAAATATGGCCTCCAGAGTGTGTTTAAGGTAATTATGAGCTTAACCATATACGATAAATCTTCAAGTGGACATTACTCAAATGTTCCCAAGATAATCAGAGTGATACTTGTCATCTGGCTTTTTCCTATGGTAGTTAATATTTCCATGTAACTTTACTAAAATCCATCCAATCATTCGGATGGACGGACGAATGTCGCCAAACTAATCCCATCCATCTTTGACGGGTTTAATTTAACAACGAAATTCCCGTGTCATAATTTAAAGTTACACAAAGAAAAATGCAAATATTGATATATAAATATATATTAATTAATTTCGTCAATGCAATTTTAGAGGGCATTTTAACAACTGGCTCAACCAATTTTGTCTTCAAAATAAATATAATGTATAATATAATATTTCAGATTAAATGAACCATTTTACAAAGAGGGTTCAACTACAAACTACTGCTATTAACATATTTCTATCACGTGATATTAAATATTAGCAAATTCCCAAACAAAAAGTGAAATATATAGAGATATGTGATCTGTATCAAGCACAAAAACATTGAGGAAAAATGTCAGCATTGGCAAAACTGGACGTTCGATCGCATTTGTAGCAGGTTTTAATTATAATCACTTATTGTACTGTACTTGCATGTCATTTGCTGCATATTGATTGTATGTCGGAAAGAACATACTACTGCTTGTGAGCAATTTCTGCTTTTTTTTTTATAATGTTTACAAAATGTCATCTGCTTAAGATGGGTTGAATCCTGTCTGTATGATGAAGAGGGATGGTTATCAGGAAAATACTGAATCTACTATCAAATAGTTTAAAGAATGCGTTATGTAAATGCATTACATGTACAAGTACTATGCACGGTTTTGCATAAGTCTATGCTGTTAAAACTACACAACGATATATTTTAAGGAAACAGAGCTTTCATTAAATATAACCAAAGGTCTTTACAGCAGAAACTGTATGCACATTGTAAATTTAAATAATGCATTCAAATGCAAGAAAGCGGGGGGGGGGGGAATGGGCCGGGTTTTAAGCT
>JAUELF010247080.1:0-12140 GCA_031471495.1 Clinocardium nuttallii | reverse complement strand
AATTTGTATCGTAGAGGTTACATGACTTACACATGCGACTTTAACACACAATTCGTATCGTAGCGGACACATGACTTACACATGCGAATTTAACACACAATTTGTATCGTAGAGGACACATGACTTACACATGCGACTTTAACACATAATTCGTATCGTACCGGACACATGACTTACACATGCGAATTTAACACACACTTTAAATCGTAGAGGACACATGACTTACACATGCGACTTTAACACATAATTCGTATCGTAGCGGACACATGACTTACACATGCGAATTTAACACACACTTTAAATCGTAGCGGACACATGACTGACACATGTGACTATTACACACACTTTGTATTGTAGCGAGCACCGACTTACACATGTGACTTTAACACACAATTTGTATTGTAGTGGGCACATGACTTATACATGTGACTTTAACACACAATTTGTATCGTAACGAACACACGCCTAGTCTCTTTTCGGTTAAACTGAAAGGTTAATAAGTTTCTTTTTATATCTTGTTATAGAAAATATGTAAGATACTAGGATGGGAAGAGAATAGCGAAAAACGAACCGATGCCAAGTCCATCTTAGACACAGTTTGGCAAGGACTGCTGAAATTTGCTGACACGGATAAGGTAGGTCATGACAGGCGTATAATTCTATAAATAGCACAATCCATACATGTATGCCTATTTTAAAGAAAGATCACTCTACAAGTGTTAGGACTTAACTGTGTGTTATTTAGGTCAAAGAAGGGCGATTCATGTTTAATACACGACCATTATAGTATTATGAGTATAAATGGCTCGTTCAAAACAAGTCAAACTGCACTTAAACCTGTATCAAAAGTAAAATTCAGTATAAGACTCGCCAAAAAGAAAGCAAAGACAACATACATGTTGACGGACCTCTTTTCGTTTTATGAGGTCAAATAGAAGGTCACCCTTATCCAGCACTGAATTTTAATTTCAATTCCAAAAAATACAGGATGTTCTGAAAATGTCTCTTAGAGTGTCACTATAGCTAATAGCAAACACTATATTGGTTACACATCAGTAATAGGTCAACCTTTTAAAACCCTTTCAATTTTCAACAAACTAATTATTGTCCAATTAGAGACAACTTCAGTTTTATATTTTAATCTGAAATTGTCCGCCCGGCAAGCCGATCTGAATTACTTCCCTTTAACCTAAATTATGTACATGTAAGGCTACTGACACAACAAGCGTATAGTTCTAAATATAGCACAGTTCATCCCTTTAATATATAGTGAAATTAATATGCGCTATTTTTAATCCATAACTCTATGATAGTTTAGGTCAGAGAGAAGCAATTCATTTACCATAAGTGACCATTATAGCGTTTAGGGCTATGGATATTTCCCAATATTCAATAGAAGCCACAAATCTATATTCAATCAAAGTTCATCATTAAAAACCACCTAAACAGCACAACAAACATGCATGCTAACCGACCATTTTGTTTAACTATGACGTCAAATCTAAGGTCACCCTTACTCCGCAGTGAATTTTACTTGCAATTAAAGAAAATACATGTTGTTCTGAAAATGGCCCTTAAGCTGTCAATAAAGCTAAACCTAAACATTGTTTTGATAACAAATCAGTCAAACGGTATTCAACTTTAGTATAAACACTTTCAACTTTAGACATATTAAATAGTGTACAATGGGAGACCACTTCAGTCTCATGAATTCATCTGAAATTCTTTCCCTTTGACCTTTAGTAATGTTACGGATTCATTATCATACTGATCGGCGGCTAACAAAATGTCAGAACGTTTTTCTTACCGAAATAATTCATCTGGTATCGTTAATTTCGACTGTTGAAATAGTCTACAATTTCAAAAAATGCGCTACCTTAATTTGCTGTATTTGGTATATTGTTGATAAATAGCTGATGCTGATTAAAGGCAAGTATGTGATATATAATTATATAATGGCGTCCCTGTATTGTCATCAACTTTCAAATGTTTGCCGTTTATAACTCAATGTGTATTTTTAAAAACAAATCGCATAGTTTATAAAATAACATGTATGCCATTATTGTAAACATGTTGGCGACGCTCTACGTGAACTAATAGTAAGGCATTTGTAACCAGTGTTAATCCAGATCAGCTGGTGTATATACGAAGTCTGATCCGGCTGTGCTTCGTTCGCACAATTACCAGCGGAGTGTTGACGGACGTTTATGTAGATAAGTGTCCATTTGGATCCTGTGCAGAAATATTGTTTTATAGTTTTTCTTGAATAGTATTAATTTTCTTTAAACAAAGTTCAGTATAAGGTCAATCATTCTTCATGTCTTATGCAATAATTTGGGCCGGGGAAAGGGGCTTTATTATCATAATTGTACTCCATTTTTCATCATTGGGAACACTCTGTCAGTCATTTTTTAGTTGTAGTTTATTTATATCTGGAGAGGGACTAAATTAATTTGCACTATCGTTCCAATACAACAAAAAGATGAATTGTATATGTTAAATGATGTGACTATTGGAAACAGAACATATTTAAACTAATTGCGCTGACTGGAGTTGACTTAACTCTTTCCCACATACAACACATATGCATCAATTGACATTGAACAAACCTCTGTTAAAATACATAAAATCTCTATGAATTAAGGAGCAATTTCTCCTTTAACCGCAACAGTTTTAAACAATGTTGTAGTAAAAGGCGAAATTGCTCGTGTTGAGCGTGTTTTTCCCTTTTGTCACAACGTTTTCAAAACGTCTATATGAAAAAAAAGTTTAAAGGTGCTGAACCACAGAAATCTGATAATATAGTCAAAGTTTAAAAAATTGTCCAAAAGATGCCTTGAAATACTATAATCATAATACTGGGATAAAATCAGAGAAATAATTTCACTTTCGAGTACTATAAACCTGTAAATATTTATTGTATATACTTCATTTTTACTGGGTATACATACCCATTAAGACATGTTTTACACATTTTCATGACTTTCAAATGACAACTCTTCAACACTTACTGCAAAATTAGATCTGAACTACTTAGAACCTACTTATTTGTCACTATTAGCAATATTGGCAGAAGTTTTCACCATTTCAAAATTTTGATCACAATCTGTGATTCAGCACCTTTAAAATCAATTATCATTGTTACCCCAGACAAAAAACAGTTATTTTAACAGAATTTCAGTTATATAACCACGTTTCTTCTGAATGCACCAGAAATAATAAAATTCCTCATCTTTCATTCAAAGTCAATTTATTACCTATTTAAGTAGCCAGCAATAGATCTTTATAGAAAATTTCACCCTGTATAAATATTATCCTCTCACGTCTAGAATCAATCGTAGGGAAAGGATTAGATAAATGTCCCAACACCAAGGTTTATATTCCCATGGCGTCATCTTTACCTGTATATATGGACATCCCTGGTCTGACCAATACGATGACAGCGGTCCTGGGCCTGGGCGTCCATGGTTGGATTCCAGTCGCTATCATAAAATATCACAGTATCTGCGCCCGTTAAGTTGACCCCAACTCCACCAGATCGTGTTGATAGAATGAATACAAATATACGTCTATCAACATTGAATCGATCCATTAGTTGCTGAAAAGTACATGTATACATAAATTCAATATTCAAAGTTGTCTGGTTAGTTCTTAACCCTTTCCTACATACAGATAATTTATATAGTATATGCAGCAGAAGACTTGAAAACATTCGAGACAAAAGGAGGAATTGTTGAAAAGAACACAATTTTCTATTTGCCGCAATGTTTTCAACTGTATTCAATTGTATGTTATTCAAGTTTATAAAAAAAAAAATCCATAAATGTTTGTTTTCAGAGTCTGCAGCAGATTTGGGGAAAGAGTTAAATACAATTAACATCATATGAATATGATTGTTGAAAAAGGACAGTTTACAGTATTAAATGTTCCACCCTAACTACGCCACACTGCATAATATGAAACAAGTACGCCACACTGCATAATATGAAACAAGTAGAGCAGATTAAAAACTAGAACCATCACTGAAGATGAAAAATAACGTACAATCATTGCAAGACCTTTATGATATATATGCACATCTCCTCTTGATATAGAAGCTTCATGTAAAATTTAATTGAATTCCACCCAGTGGTTTATAAGAAATAGGCCAGACAAAATATGGCTTCATGGCTTCCGACCAACATAAATCTTTTCTGTTATACAACAAATCTGCAGTAGACGACTTTGAGATCACATTGAATGAAAGCATAATTGTTCAAACCAGTTAAAAACAGACTGTTGACTAGGAGCAATTGATTCTTCTGCTGCAGATGGGTCAAAATAGGTGTACATGTTTAATGATACAGGTCTCCAGTGTGCAGTCTAGAAAAACATATAATTTTGAAATAGATTAGACCAGCTACCTGTCTTTGTTCTACTTTAGTTGTGCCATCCAGTCTAAGGTATCTGTAACCATGGTAATTGAGGAATGATTCTAGAATATCTAACATTCGAGTCATCTGTGTAAATATTAATACTCTATGGTCCCCTGATTTCAGACGTCTAAGGAGAATATCTAGGGTCTGTAGTTTGCCTGGAAGAAATCATAAAACATTAACAATGGCAACATAATTTTCTTCAGCAAAATTTGACTGTCTATTTTATTAATGTCTTTCTGTCCATAATAACTTAGCGGTAGTATAAATCACCAAATACGAGTGTTCGAAGAGTACACATCTCATGCTGTAAGTAAAAAGCATGACAGAAGGAGAAGTGACCCTTACCCTGTCGAATCTTCCTGCCATGGCATTAATCCAAATAAATTGTCCTTCTTAACAAATAAATAAGAATTAACCCTTTTCCCTCCACAATTCTGCATCAGACGACTTTGAACATATTAGAAAATCTCTTTAATTGAATGGAAAACATGACTAAAAGTTGAAAACATTGTGGCAAAACGAGAAATTGCACATTAAGTGCAATTTCTTCTTTTATCACTATGTTTTCAAAAAGCTGTCTGCTGCAGAGGCGTCAGAAAGCATCTATATGAGGGAAAGGGTTAATAGTGATAAAAAAAAATACATTCTCATGTTTTAATCAAAGCTGTTCCAGGACAAGAAATGACAATCTAATTTGAAGGATGGGTGGGGGTCATTTTTCAAATAATATTCAATATTTTATATCATAAAAATTGCTAGTTATTCCTTTCCCTAGACATTTTTTCCCCCTGCCAACAAATAATAGACCACTTACCACAATCATACTGAATAAGTCGCAACTCTGGGAACTGTACAGTCATATTGGTGGATATTTTATGATAATTCCAGGCTTTCGGGGATAACTTGGTCCTGATGAGATGATCCCTGTATGACTCATCTATTGAGTAGGAGGGCGATGGGTGGGATAAATGCATTTTGATTTGAGGAACCTGGACAGGTGGTGTCAGAAACACATACCTGAAAATACACACAAAAGCCCATAAATGAAAATACATAGATCCGAGAATGTAGTTTGAGTCACGCCCATCGCCATGAATCACAAAACAACCAGCACAATTTATCGTTAAAACTACTCATTTTTTATTCATCACATGGCTTTTGTTTGTGATGCAGAAAACATGATCGACAGTCAAGTGTACCGTAAATAACATGTCAGCCTTTCTGATTGATTGAAATAATGTATAGCGGATCTATGTATTATGTGTCAAGAATCACTGGATGCCAAATATCCTAAATTGCACAATTTATATATATGTATATATGAAATATTCAAAGTAAACAGACAATAAAAAGCAATAATAACGGAAGACATCACAGACTCAAAATTAAGTAATTCATGAGAATCAAAGAACAAATATATTCTATAAAAATCATTCAGCTTTAGGATGACTAATTTGATCATATGTAGGATATGTCGAGCATAGAAAAAACAGCAATGAGGCCATTCTGCATGACGAGCAAACATCAAAAGATTCACTATTAACATTTCTCTTATTTAGTTTCAACTTACATCACTTGCGAAACAAGGTTTCCGCATGTTTAAAAATGCTTGATGTCTGCTTCCTGGAGACATAACCAGTAGTGTCATTTGTGCGGAAAAAATTCTCAAGGCAGAACCCAACTAACACGATGCAACAAAGGACGGAAAATTCACCTTTCAATAACATCCTTCAGCTCCTCGAGATATTGTTCCGGAGTATGAATTGTATTTGAAAGCACTTTCGTTTGATTCCATAAATATTGCGGGCGACATGGATTAGGACAAAGTTTTGCACAACGACAATGAATATGTCCTGGTCCATTCCACTTTGATTTGTCTCTTGTTCTATAAACTCTCCCATTATAGGGATCTTTAAATATATTTACAGCATCACATAAATCTTGTCCGTACACTGGCTTTAAATCACTATGCTGTTTGTTTGTTCGTGAAATGTATTCCAATTTCTCCTTTCGACTACCTGTCTCTTTCTCATACAAGGATTCCTGAAACAAAAGGAAAACAATACATTATCCTCTTTTATTGACTTCAAGAGGACCATAATGGTAAAATGGTCCTAAATTGATCGCCTGATTTAATAGAAACTAGAACTATCACTGAAGATGATTAATACCCCCAAAACAGCACCTCGACTCATCAACAACTTAATAAGTAAAAGGGCCATAACTCTGTAAAAATAACATGTAATTGTAAGACCTTTACGACATATGTCGCACATCTCCTCTTGGTATAGAAGCTTCATGTAAATTGTTATTGAATTCCACCCAGTGGTGGTTTGTAAGAAATAGGCCAGACAAAATATGGCCTCCGACCGACCAACCGACAGGCGGACACAGCGACTCCTATATGTTTTTCAACAGATCGGAATTATGAACAATCTTGATCAAGTCTACCAAAGTACATTTGTGCCAATTAATTTTCAAATCAGGCTAGTACTTTGGAAAAGAAGATTTAAAAAAAAAATCTATACACATAAGGAAAACAAGTTCCGTAACTGTTCAACCGTTTTAAAAGATTAAACATACTAAATAGAATTCCTTCTTCTGCATCCTGTTCTTCTTATCGGCCACATGTCGGAGATAATCAGGGGAAGGTCCAACCACTGATATAGGCTTTGTCGAGGTAGACATTACACAGGATGTTGTACTAGAAGTGGTTGCTGAAACAAACAAACACAGATAAGAGTATGGAATATTTTTTATCTTTCTTCCTGTTTTTTGTTTTGTTTGTTTGTTTTTCAGTTGTACCAGTACTAACGGTATTATTTACCCGGTCACTGATGCATTAGTCAAAATGCTATCCCCTCAACATCTAGAGCCAAGAATGGAAGTCGGTACTACCATTTTTTGGTATGACACGAATGGGATCAAACCCTGGTTAGTTCGCAGGGCTCTAACCACTACATCAATGGCGATTGCATTCCTAATTTATATATCCATAGCTTTGAAGAGACAACTTCTGGACGCTATAAACTGGGTTCATCCCCAATTTTTCATTCAATCATGATACTAATTGTTGGTGTTGTGGTATGCATGGTGCATCATGTCAAGAAAATAGGAGACCACATTTAAAAGCCTGCCAACTTTGAAATCATGGATGTAGCAATTCTAACATTCAATTTGCCAGTTTGCACATTTTACTTTCACATATATATTTTTCAAATGGAATATCCTACCTGCAGTGAAGACCAGCCCGTCTCCTTTTTTCCCTCGTGTTAGACCATCTGAAAGAGGCGATACTCTCATGACAGGTTTTTGTTGTGTATTGAGGGAGGTTGATATGGGAAGTTGTACTGTAGGAGAGATCCCGGACTGTACCATAGCAGACATTTTCACCTGAGACACTGCACTGGATACCTCTGGCTTGGTGCTTGAAGACGCCACTGTCACCACAGGTGTACCATTTACTGAATACAAACAAGGTGAAAAGATTTATTAAGAGTTTTCACACCGCCTTCAATGGTATTTCAGTCATATCACTGCTTTCATTTCACTCAACAAGTGTTTCCGGACTTTCTCGCACATTTACCTAAATGGGTTTCATACAACAAAATTGACTTACCTACAGAAGATGTGGTTACAGATGATGCAAGAGTGGAGGTGGCAATCAAATGTTGACCTGTTGAAGTTTGAACTATCTGGATAAAACCTGAAATAAATTTAAAGCAATTGAAGGAGCTTGCATGTCATCTACCAATATGTCAGTAGACAGACAACAGAAAAGTGAACTTATGGTAAAGGTCCACCATCTCGGTAATGGTAGAGTTAATCCTTTCCCACAACAAATTTGCAGCAGACGACTTACAAAATGTCTATTCACAAATATGGCAAATCTCTTTTATTGCAGGTATAATTACTGAAAAAATTTGAAAACTCTGTGGCAATTGTTTTGAGCAATTTTTTCCTTTTGTCACAATGTTTTCAAAAGTCGTCTGCCACAGATGCATCAAAATGCATCTACAGGGGTAAAGTTTCACCGTATGTGTATATCTAACGAATCAAACAATGAAATACAATTTTATTTTACGCAACATTAAATCAAAATACCTTAATCATTTAACTTTTTCCAAGTTATAAGACTGATTATCGTTTAAACATTCATTTTTAACTGTAAATTAATTAAAAGTGTTTTTCATAGCAATTTAGGCTAGGTTAAAAAACAAATGGCCTTATGAAGGGATTAAACAACACGGTAGTAGGTCTCGTTTTAGTCCTATCATTAAAGCATCATTGTGTATCAGACCAAAGGCTCCAAGACACCACCACATTCCCTTCTGTAGATTTTTAGTGTGGTCTATACAGACATGGACTGGTGATCTATGTTTAGCAGCAAGTTCCGATCAGCATTTTAACTTTTATGTACAAAGTGAAATCCCCGAATTGTTATTGGATATCAAAACAAGTCATTTTGAAAGATCAAACATATGACAATGTGGTTCAATTCACTTGACTTTGTAGTTTGCCAGCAACAAATGTGTTAACCCATTCCAGCATATGACCTTCTGAATATTTAGGCAAAAATGTGAAAATCTTTATAAATGGTATAATTATGGAAAAGAGTTTAAAAAAAATTGTGACAAAAAGAGCAATTGGTCTTTATGAGCAGTTATCCCGATTTCCACAATGTTTGCAAAAGTAATTTACTGTAAGAGGGGTCAGAATATAGGAATGGATAAAAATAAAATCTAGCATTTCTCGCTCATTGTGTGTGAAAAAATGCTTGAGTGTCAAGAGAAGAAGAGGACTAAACATCAAGGCAGAAATAGGGAAAATCTTATAGTATAATTATTGAAGAATGTCAAATAGAGAAATGACTCGTAATTAGCAATTTCTCCCATTTGCTGTTGTCTGCAGCAGATACATCTACATGTGGGAAAGGGTTAAAGGTTGTACCAGGTAGTTGAGAGAGTTGTCCCGGAGGCACCACGAGTCTAGTCCCTTGATCCGTGTGCTGTATTTGTACAGTGATAGGCTGGGAAACCACAGGGGTCTGCTGGGTGGATGTAATAACAGCTGAAATAATAGAATACAAGTTTTTTTCTAAAGTTTTACCTGGACCTCTTGAGGCAATCATAGTGAAACTTCTCATGTCGCATTCCCTAATGATAGTTAATTTTATCAAATCTATCCAACCATGCCTTGGTTATGGCTCAGGATGGATAAATGATTCAGAATAAATATCTTAACTGCTTTTCGCTAAAGAATAACAAGAGGACTACAGTAGTGATAAATAAATGTACTTAATCAATTAAGCTAAGTGAAAGGTCATCTTGCGTGTCTACAAATCTTAAACCATACGACACATGTCAACAATTCATTTACAGCAGATTGAAAGCATTGTGGGCCGAGGAGAAAGTAATCATGATAATATTTTGATTTCTGACGAGTAGAACACGTATTTCATTACCTGTAGTTGTAGTAGTGTGTGGAGAGACAGTCGCCTGTAAAGGGGGCACAGTTCCCGACACAGAACTCCCAATTGTTGTTGTTATCGGAGCTTTTATCACAGGAGAAGGAGAAACAGATCGACTCAGAACTGCTGGTGAAGCTCTACCAGACTGTAAAGACAGGGATATATTTATTCATTAAAATCAATTTGCAATAGCATTATTTAACCCTTTCCCTCATACAACAATTCTGCAGCAGATGACTTTGAACATATTTTGCCAAAAAAATGAAAATCTCTATAATTAAATGGATAACATATGACTAAAAGTGGAAAAACATTGTGGCAAAAGGAGAAATTGCCCAGTTTGCGCAATTTCTTCTTTTGTCACTGTTTTCCAAAGGCTGAATGCTGCAGAGGCGTCAAAAAGCGTCTATATGAGTGAAAGGGTTAAGGGCATGTTTTTCTTAAACTCGGCACTAGACCCAAATTTTAGTGTTCCATTTGTATAATGAATTTCTTATTCTGGAGTTATATTTTTAACAGCTAGTTCTAGCTTAATTCAAACAATTTTTATGAGCAGTTTGAATCAACAATATTACTTTTGTCTGATCTAGGCTATTTAAAAACAATATACAAGTTAATTGTGGCAAAATTATTATCATTCAAGGTTGTCAACATAAACTAATTGTCAATTAAAAGTATCAGTTAAAATCTCTCTTTGATCTTGTAGTTGTGAAGGGACCAGCCTAATCGCTAATGTTCCTCATTCTCATTACAACAAAACATTTGGACAACCATGATCATTAAAACATGAAATCAGAAAAGACGATCAGCATAATGTTCTCAGTCCGCCCGTCGGTTTTTCATCACATCTCATTGAACTACTTAATTGTGGATAAATTCCCTTATTGTTGTACCAAACACTCATTATGCAAATTGTGACATTAAGACAAAAAGAAGTTGTCTACAAGCGTATTAATATATAATAGGCGACAAAATTAGCATCATTAAAACATGAAATCAGAAAAGACGATCAGCATAATGTTCTCTGTCCGCCCGTCGTTTTTTTCATCATATTTTTCATTGAACTACTAAGTTGTGCAGAATTAATATGACCAAATAAATTCCCTTATTGTTGAACCATACACTAATTATGCAAACTGTGAAAGATACACAAAAAGAAAGCGTTATAATATCTAATAGGCTACAAAATAAGCATCATTAAAACATAAAATCAGAAAAGACGATCAGCATCATGTTCTCTGTCCGCCCGTCGTTGTTTTCATCATGTTTTGAATTGAACTACAGATGTGTCAAGTGAATAAAAATGAACAAAGAATTGTGCAGAGTTTAGAAAAATGAATAAAAAACTATATATGACCAAAATTCATTCCTCTTCTGATGAACCACATTAGAATTCTGCAAATTATGACAGATAGAATATTTTTGAAAAACAACAAGTGTCTAGCCTAATAAGCATGCGACATTTAGCAACATTGAAACATGAAGTCACGAACGACCATCAGCATAATGTTCTCCCATTACTTTTTTATCATGCTTCATCGACGTACAGAAATGTGCAGGGTTAGAAAACATGCATTAATATGACTAAATTGATTCCCCTTTTTGATGAACCGCACACAAATTAAGCAAATTGTGAGATGAAAGATTTAAAAACAATAACAAAGTGTTATGTCATCTAATATGCGACAAAATTAGCATCATTAAAACATGAAATCAGAAAAGACGATCAGCATCATGTTCTCTGTCCGCCCGTCGATTTTTCATCATGATTCATTGGAACAACAAAATTGGGCGAAGTTAAAATACATGCATTAACATGACCAAATTTATTCCCCTTGTTGATGAACTTTGTACAAATTAAACTAGAACTATCGCTGAAGATGATAAACAGCACCTTGAGCTACACCACAACTAAATAAGTAAAAGGGCCATAACTCTGTAAAATAACATGCAATTGTAAGACCTTAAGGATATGCACATCTCTTGGTATAGAAGCTTCATGTAAATTTTTAATGAATTTCACATTGTAGTTTGTAAGAAATAGGCCGGACAAAATGTGGCTTCTGTCCGACCGAAACAGCGACTCCTATATATATAACCCCACAATAAAGTTTTGGGGTTATAGAAATTATGAGAGATTTGGATTAGAAATCGATAACAGAGTAACATGAAATACAGAGCTACAGATAAGCTTTTCATGTGAATTGAGTATTACCCCATGCATCCAATGTAATTGAGTATTTTAAAAAATC
>JAUELF010247069.1:0-12140 GCA_031471495.1 Clinocardium nuttallii | reverse complement strand
GTGTATCATGTGTATCGGAGGACGCCTCGAATGTCGCAGTATGAACGAACGTTTGTCATGTGTATTGGAAGACGACTTAAATGTCGCAGTATGAACGGATGTGTATCATGTGTATCGGAGGACGCCTCGAATGTCGCAGTATGAACGAACGTTTGTCATGTGTATTGGAAGACGACTTAAATGTCGCAGTATGAACGGATGTGTATCATGTGTATCGGAGGACGCCTCGAATGTCGCAGTATGAACGAACGTTTGTCATGTGTATTGGAAGACGACTTAAATGTCGCAGTATGAACGGATGTGTATCATGTGTATCGGAGGACGCCTCGAATGTCGCAGTATGAACGAACGTTTGTCATGTGTATTGGAAGACGACTCGAATGTCGCAGATGAACGGATGTGTATCATGTGTATCGGAGGACGCCTCAAATATCGCAGTACAATGTATGAACCAACGTTTGTCATGTGCATTGGAAGACGACTTAAATGTCGCAGTATCAATGGACGTTTATCATGTGTAATAGAGGACGACGACTCTAATTTCGCAGTATTAATGGAAGTTTCTAGTGTGTTTTGGAAGACGACTCGAATGTCGCAGTATGAACGGACGTTTATCATGTGTATTGGGAGACGTCTCAAATGTCTTGTTAGACGACTCGAATGTCGTGGTATGAACGGAGGACGACGACTTGAACGCAGTATGAACGAACGTTTCTCGTGTGTATTGGAGAACAACTTGAACGTTGTTGTATGAACGAACATCTCTTATGTGTATTGGAAAATGAATCGAATATCGCGGTGTGAACGGACGGACGTTTCTTATTTGTATTGGTAGACGATTCTAATGTCGCGGTATTAACGGACGGTTTTAGTTTGTATTGGAAGACTATTTGAACGTCACGATGTGAACAAAAGTTTCTCATATGTATTGGAGGACGTTTTGAACGTCGCGGTATGAACAAAAGTTTCTCATATATATTGGAGGACGTTTTGAACGTCGCAGTATGAACAAAAGTTTCTCATATATATTAGAGGACGATTCGAACGTCGCAGTATGAACGGACATTTCTCATGTGTATTGGAGGATGATTCAAATGTCGCAGTATGAATGGACGTTTCTCATGTGTATTGGAGGATGATTCAAATGTCGCAGTATGAACGGACGTTTCTCATGTGTATTGGAGGATGATTCGAATGTCGCAGTATGAACGGACTTTTCTCGCGTGTATTGGCAGACGACTCGAATGTCGCAGTATGAACGGACGTTTCTCATGTTTATTGGAAGACGACTCGAATGTCGCAGTATGAACGGACGTTTCTCGCGTGTATTGGAAGACGACTCGAATCTTACAGTATAAACGGACGTTTCTCGCGTGCGCTGGAAGACGAATCGAACGTCGCAGTATGAACGGACGTTTCTCATATACATTGGAGGACGATTCGAATGTCGCAGTATGAACAGACGTTTCTCGCGTGTATTGGAAGACGACTCGAATGTTGCGGTATGAACGGACATTTCCCATATGTATAGGAAGACGACTCGAATGTCGCAGTATGAACGGACGTTTCTCATGTGTATTGGGGGGTGATTCGAATGTCGCAGTATGAACGGACGTTTCTCGCGTGTATTTGAAGACGACTCGAATGTCGCAATATGAACGGACGTCTCTCGCGTGTATTGGAAGACGATTCGAACGTCGCAGTATGCACGGACGTTTCTCGCGTGTTTTGGAAGACGACTCGAATGTCGCAGTGTGAATGGATATTTCTCGCGTGTATTCGAAGAAGACTCGAATGTCGCAGTATGAATGGATATTTCTCATATCTATTGAAAGACGACTCAATGTCGCAGTGTGACGTTGATGCATCCAAATTTTGGAAATCGATTGGATTGATAGAATTGGTGCAAACTGTTCTAAAAATGCAGATATTCCATTTAAGGTTGTCTTTAATGACGGAGCGGTTTCTAATGACAATAATGTCGCCTTATCTAAATGGAAAAAATGACTTTTGCTCTCTTTTCCAACCGACAAGTAAAGAAGCGTATACATGTAATAATAGTAATGTTCAAAATAATAGTAACAGTGCTGGTATCAGTAGTAACAGTGAATGTGAGAATGTTAGGTTCAATGATGATATATCTTTAATGGAGGTTCATGCAGCTATTGTGTCGGTCAATAAGGGCAAAGCGAGTGGTGTTGACAATATCCCCGTGGAAGTACTTAACAATGATCCATCGTTATCGTTTCTCCATGTTTTGTTTAACATTTGTTTTGATAATGGTGTAGTTCCATCATTATGGAGTAAATGTATAATAAACCCAATACCTATGTCGTCCACACTTGATCTTTCTTACAGAGGGATTGCGCCTGCCCCGGCTATGTACACATTCTATTGCTTATCCTGCTTTCTACACAATCAGATCGCCAATTCTGCATGTATTGATTTTTAAGCCGTTGGGTATAATTCAATATAAATAGTTTATCATTTTGAACATTCTGTGCCTCCCATATATACACATATCCATCTCTATATACATTCGTCCTTACCTCAGACACCAATTTTCTATATTATGCCTAGTCATAATATTTCAACATTTCTTAGCATAACTTATGAAGTATATGATGAGGCAACTTTATTAATCTTAGCCAAGACTTTATACATCTTTTTGAAGCAAGTATATACATCGGGAACCTGCCAAGATCACCCATTTTTGCTTTGTTGCAAGCCGATTCATTAACATTTAACAATCCCTTACAAGCTGAACATGTTCGATACTTTGAATTTGTTGTAAGCCCCAGATCTCGGACAAACACAGGGCAAACATTTTAGTCAAAAACTGAAGACTGTATTC
Organism: Clinocardium nuttallii; assembly: GCA_031471495.1. Lineage (NCBI taxonomy): Eukaryota > Metazoa > Mollusca > Bivalvia > Cardiida > Cardiidae > Clinocardium > Clinocardium nuttallii. The sequence continues at coordinate 9,286 of JAUELF010247069.1, read as the reverse complement.
ATGGGAGGTAGGATAGCTCTGAAAATTATGAAAACAGGTGTGCTAAAAGCTCTTTCAGCTTTGACCGCCATTGCCTCTGCCATTTAATGTAGTGATAGTATATTTGCGAAATAAACTCCCACATATGTAAACCATTCACCACATCTACATGTCTTCTTTTCTTGATAAGGATCCTCCATTTTTAAAAATATCAGGGGTAGGGTCATGTGAAAATATATCATTACTTGCATTTGTTTTGTCAACGGAGTGAGTTTCCTTCATTGAAATACAATTGAAGCATTTCATTGTTTTTGACCAATCTCCATTCCCAGGTAGGTTGACCTTTCACACAACCAACTCATAAACAGTTATGGAAATGAGTAATTTTGCCAAGCATAAGTCTTAGTATGTCTAGTAGTCTTTCAGCAATTTAACCCTTTTCTCATTGTTTTAAAAGAAGATTGCTGCAAAGGTATCCAATGCTGACTTAAACATTGGAAAGGTAAAATGACGTGCTATTGAATGCAAATCCTTAATTGTCTGTGTTGTGGTTTTATTGACAAATACAAAAATTCAAATATTCTGACAAACATCTTGAAAAGTGTATGTTAAATTCACAAATCTTATAGTTATGTAACTTGGTATCCTAATTATAGTGTTAACATGTAGTCCAACATGTTATCGAAGTAGACTACCCTCGAAATATAGTATCAGCAAACAGTTAAATTTTATTAATATTGTTGTACAATTTTAAACTTAATGTCGAACATAATCTGAACCCTTCATGTTAATTTATTGTAATTCTTTCCTTCCTTTTTAATAATGAAAATAACAAACTACTCATTTTTAAAATTATGCATGTAGGGAATCTAATGACACATCTAAGGAGTCAAGGACGAACAATTCTTGTACAAAAGACCCGTATCCATCGCAGAGTTGTCGTTCTTTACACTCTCTTTATATTTAGAGCGAGTGTTCATTAAAAATAATCACATTTCTATTAATTAAAACCAGTTTTATATCAGTTTGTTCTTTTCTTCATTTGGTTCGAACAAAATAAACATCTTAAATAACATATAATTAACTTCTTTAGGCATGTACAATAATATCTTTTGAAGTTTTCCTATGGGTGGCAATTGCTTTCCGTCGTAGCCTTCGTATCGTATTCGCTAGTCTGGTGATCAATAGTTTTAGCTTAGAAACAGTTAACATTTTAGATATACATAGATAAACACTATTAAATGAATTATTTACAATCTTTACGTTGGACATAAAAATTACATTCAGTAAGTTAAAACTGCTATTTAAAGGAAATTTGACGTGATGTTTATCTCGATATTGACACATAACAGTCTGTAGCAAGTCTAACAGGGACTCTTTTTGTATTCGTAAAATAAGACAAAAAACGGAAATGAGAGTCAAAATAAAGAAACTACAAATACTTTAAACATCGGATTATAAAAGTCATGTTAGATGTGTCATAACTGAGTGTTTTTAATTAAACACAAATGTAATATGTTCAAAACATGTAAAACAAACATTGTGTATTGGAGGACGAATCGAATGTCGCGGTATGAATGCACGTTTAGCATGTGTAATGGAGGACGACGACTCAAATGTTGCAGTATGAACAGACGTTTCTCTTGTGTACTGGGAGCCGACTCCAATGTCGTGGTATGAACGGATGTTAATCATGTGTATTGGAGGACGAATCGAATGTCGAAGGATGAACGAACGTTTATCATGTGTAATAATCGTCCGACTCGAATGTCGCAGTTTGAACGGACGTTTATCATGTGTATTTGAACACGACTTGAATGTCGCGTAAGACAACTCGAATGTCGTGGTATGATCGGTCGTTTATCGGAAGACGATGACTTTAATGTCGATGTATGGACGGTCGTTTCTCGCGTGTATTGGAGGACGACTCGAATGTCGCAGGACGTGAAAGGACGATTCTCGTGTGTATTGGAGAACGATTTAAACGTTGCGGTATGAACGAACATCTCTCATGTGTATTTGAGAATGACTCGAATGTCGTGGTATGTACGGACGTTTCTCATTTGTATGGTCGCGGTATAAACGGTCGGTTTAAGTTTGTATTGGAGGACGATTCGAACGTCACGGTGTGAACGGACGTTTCTCATATGTATTGGAAGACGATTCTAATGTCGCGGTATAAACGGACGGTTTAAGTTTGTATTGGAAGACGATTCTAATGTCGCGGTATAAACGAACGGTTTAAGTTTGTATTGGAGGACGATTTGAATGTCGCGGTATGAATGGACGTGTCTCGATTGTATTGGAGGACGACTCAAATGAGTCTGTTCATCTACTGGTTAACACAGTCGTGTTAAATCAATAAAACACCCCAGCTGTGCATCGTTTTCGTCAAGGAAAGTGGCAAAAGAAGAAATATATATATTTTAGGTAAATTATTTCTAATTCACAATTTTAACTCTGGTAAACAGATTGACAATTAGACTTGGATATCTGTTTATGGTTGTGTTTTGCCTGGTCCTTGGTGTTCCATTTTTAGATCCGGATCGTAACAGTGGACGTTACTAAAGTGCCAGCCGTTCCCTGAAACAACAAACATTTCTATTATTATACTTCTTAAATTTTAAATCTTTATAAACGCTCACATTTTCAAAGTTTCACTAGTTTAGGGGACGTAATTCTGCAGTGTCTGCTATAACTCTTAGGAGATAATATAATTTACATTTCTAAAGGTTGCAGCATCTGCAGTGAATGACTTTCGCCACAACATTTTCAGAGTAGTTCAATAATTATATTTTGCATGTATTTATTTTAGAGCTTTTCCATATATTTGCCATGATGTTTTTAAAGTCTCCTGCTAAAGAAGAAGGAATACTTTAATCGAAATAAACCGTACCGTATATGATTTGCATGGTCCTTGGTGTTCCAGTTTTAGATCCGTATCGTAACAGTGGGCGTTACTAAAGTGACATCCGTTTCCTGAAACAAACATTTCTTACATTATACTTCTAGAAATTTAAATCTTCATAAAGGAGTTGCGTTCAGCGCTCATAATTTCAAAGTTTCACTAATTAAGGGGTCGTAACTCCCAAGTGCCTGCTTTAACTCTTGCAGTGAATGACTTTTGCCAATATTCTTTCCACCTCTGTTCAATAATTATTTATTGCAGGTATTCATTTTAGTCCATATGTTTGCCTAGATGTTCATAAAGTCTACTGCTGAAGAAGTGTTATACGTGGGAAGGCTTTACTCGAACTAAACTGTACCGTATGTGATTCCGTCGGATCCACAAACAGGTTCGTACGTTGGCCAACACACTGGAGTGGTACAAACCATACGTCTGTAGCGAGCAGCACAGGGACCATCGTGGGTCAAGGACAGTGATACGTCTTTACATTGAGCCACCTTCAAATAGCATTCATTCACTGGATAATAAAAGTAATTAATATTTATAATACTAATTATAATAAATAATATTTAATAGGTATAATACTAATTATAATCAATATTTGAATGTTCTACTACTACTAATATCACTACTTGTACTACTACTATGACTACTAATGATACTAATGATAATAACAATACACAAAATAATATAACTCATAATTAAAATGATGAGAAAAGTGCAAAGGATAATAGAAATAGAAGTATTACTAGTTGTATTCAGTGGCAATAACACTAAAAAGTGTTGAATCGTAGCTGCTGAACACAGAAGTAGCAGCAGAGGTAGTTATACGACAAGAAGGATTGGATATATATATATAAATAAACCATTCCAAGAGAAAAATACATTATGGACTCTGCGTAATGTATCGATCAGCCTGCGCAGTCCGTGCAGGCTAATCCGGACCAACACATTCCGTCCCAGGTGGTTAGGGTATTGGTTCCGGAAACAGAAAATCTACAGAAGGCGAAATAGTTATGTCTATGTTAGCCTGCGCGTCATGCTTCGGCTGATCCGGGTCGATAATTTACGCAGAGTCCAAACTGTTGCTTTTCTCGTGGAGATATAAAGGAAGTGATTTATTTTCAGATCCATCCTTTGTAAACCTTTATAACTGAGTTTTAGTCGCTTCTCATGATCACTGCGATCAGTGAAAATAATGATAAACATATACATCTCCGATCAGTCTAATCAGTAACTGTCCTGTCTTGCAAGCAGTTTGTACAGTGATCGTCTAAGTATCTGAAGAATGGTTATAACAAACAAAATATAACGATGCAATTTAAATACAACAGCCATTAATTCGTGACTCACCGACCGTTGCTTAACGTATTGCGAAACTGTTTTACATACCGTATGTTTTACTGTCCGACCCGCAAATAGGATGATAATACTCTGGACAAAACATTGGACACAATGTTTCAGGCTGTCGTATGATTCCACAAGCAACGTCTGAAAAATAAAACATAAAACATGGGACACAATGTTCCTAGCTGTCGTATGATTTCACAAAGAGTGGCTAAAAAAGAAAACAATATACATGGGACATAATGTTTCTAGCTGTCGTATGGTCCCAAAAGCAACAGCTAAAAAATGAAACACAATACATGGGACACAATGTCGTATGGTTCCACAAAAAACGGCTAAAAAATAAAACACAATACATGGGACACAATGTCGTATGGTTCCACAAACAACGTCTGAAGTATAACACACAATACATGGGACACAATGTATCTAGCTGTCGTATGGTTCTACAAACAACGTCTGAAGTATAACACACAATACATGGGACACAATGTCTCTAGATGTCGTATGGTTCCACAAACAACGGCTAAAACATAAAACAATAGACACAGGACACAATGTTCCAGGCTGTCGTATGGTTCCACAAAAAACGTCTGAAATATAAAACACAATACATGGGACACGATGCTCTTAGCTATCGTATGGTTCCATAAACAACGTCTGAAATATAAAACACAATACATGGGACACAATGTTCCTAGCTGTCGTATTTTTCTACAAACAACGGCTAAAACATAAAACAATATACCGAGGGGTTGCTATTTGCAGACTTTGCCAAAATGGACTTTTTTACATTTATTGACATGTCTAGGTATACTGCACATTCTATCAAAGTATTGGGATTTAGTATCAAACTAAAATGCATTTTATCATCAAAACAAAAAGGTGCTATCTGCAGAATGACCAATTGTTGTTGTGCAAAAAGGTGCTATCTGCGATTTCTGAGGGCAAAAGGGGGATATATGGCAGATAGCCCCTTTCTAACCCAGAAATTAATTGGTGGTAATTGGATTTTCTGTACTAACCAAACTATAAAATAGATGTTAGCGCTGATAGTTTATCTTGTATAGTTGGGCATGTGTTTATTTTGCTTTTAAAGTTCATCCAATCAACACTAAACTGTTGTGTATAGGAAATATTGCGGACAGGACATATTAATGGTTCATTTACAAGCAATGGATTACCTTGTGTCACCAGGTGGAGACTGTTTGCTTAAATGTATGTTGTTCTTACACAAGTAGAGAAAACATCGTCAATTTAAGATGCATCCTCACGCAAGGCTGTAGTTGATTACTTTAATAAATAACAAACTCACTATTTACCGGTTTTGGATCATTTCTCTGATATGAACGATATTAATAGATTAATTTTTGTGATAAAAACATCCTGATATCTCTTGATGTGTATTTAGATATTAATATAGGAGACAGCATACTACTTGCTATAGCAAACGTTCATTCACACGTGACGATTTTTTCAAGAGAAATTCAAGTCAAGTGATTTAAAGTTAGCCAGATATTGTGCGCTTAAGTGGAAAGTTAATACAACTTTCATATCTAGCTTAACCAGTATACACGAATTATGATGTGGAAAATCAAACTTCAAACATTGAAATACCAGCACAAACATCAGCACATTCAGATGTAACACCAAGGAAACAAGCAGACAGACTACCAGTACCAATGTTCAAAGAGGAAACAGTTATCCAGAAGAGTTTAAAACAACAAAATAAAAGGAAATGAAATAACAGTAATCTTAAAAGCAGTCAATAGTCAGAAATATATCAGTTACTATGTAAAACAGTAAAGGGAAAATAAATTAAATACAATGCATGTTCAAAATGATGTGCTCAGAAAAGCTCAAGCCACAAAAGTATGACTATTTATCTTTAAAACCAAAGCAATTTCGGGTTTTCAAAAGGTGCATTCATCCAATACTAAAAGAAAATAAACAAGCAGCAGATTCAGGCTGTGCAGTATTTTATGCCTGTGTAAGATGGTAAAGGTTAAGGTTCTGTGGGGACAATGGACAAATACATATTGAGACTATTCCAGAAGACAAACATATCGGTAGCAAAGACCACATCAAGTCTTTTCCAGCTTAAGCATCACTCTATACACGTACAAATACAGAACGAAACTATTTTGATGCCAATATTTTGATCTGAAAAATGTTTGACGTAAGTAAAGAAACATGCAAAAAAGGTAACTGCTCCATGTAGCTTGCTTTTTGTTTTTGTTGATGAATTTAAACTGATAAATTATATAAAGGATGGACGTCAACATACACTATAATGCATATATTCACTTTGAGATTCCAATGGTCTTTGCTTTCCAAGGTTTGAAACAGATGGTGGACGTGGTTCTTTCGAAGTATGAACATGCCAGCTCGCCCCCAAACAATGTTAAGATAGTTGCATTGTAATCTGACATATGTGATGGTAACACAGTAAGGTGGTTGCTATTTGTTCCAAATATGGTCTTGAAAAAAAATATCTTTGACTATAATGTCACAAATCTTTCAATGATGGCACTCAAAAATAAAATACATTCAATGCATGCTGCGATTGCGCATGCCAGGATAAACACAAACATGTATGTTCCCTCATAGACGTCATATTTACAAGGAAAGGAAGACCATCCAGTGTCACAGCCCGATATATGAATGTCTTGTGCATTGAAAAACTTCCAATGTGAAAGGTCAAGAAAAATGGTTTGCTTTCAAGTTGACAGAAAGATAATAAGACCGATATGCTACCACAGCTCATACAATACTCTGAAAACATATTACTCAGCCAACTGAGTTCATAATAATGATATTCAGAATATTTGAGTTGAACAAAATATGGGAATGGATAAATTGCTTATTGAAGACAATTTCTCCTGTTACTTAAAATGATTTTCTAAAGTCGACACCTGCATATGCTTCGGGAAAAGGTAAACCTGATCTAAGAAACTTAAGAATCTTGTTTTTAAAGAGGAAAAACTTGAATAATATCACTGATGTGCATAAAAATACTGCATTTTAGGTTTAAAGAAAATAAAAGCATTTTCACTTACTAAACTAGTTGGCGCTACATTGAAACTGGCAGATATCACTTTTTGCACTAGATAAAACTAGACAAAACTGAAAATGACGTTGTGCAGAAAGGGGCAAAATGACCTTATTCGGCATGAAATTGAAAATATGTTATAGCGATATTTTGTTGAATAATACACTGTTAAAAGATGGAACTGGTAATGTAAAAATTAAAACTGTAACTAGAAAACCCGATTTTGGATGCAAGACCAAACATTTAAACTCACTTTCCCGAAAATTACAAAAAATGCAGATAGCATCTTTTTGTAATATCTCCTCGATAAATGGGACACAATGTTCCAGGATGTCGTATGGTTGCACAAACAACGTCTTAAGTAAAACTGTGTTTAGCTAAACCCCATCCGTGGGAAGTTATGCAACCTGTATCGTCTCCAATGATTTGATAAGTCCTTGATAATTCCTTGATAAGTCCTTAGTTATTGATATAAATTTTAAGCCGCGTATTGCGGCTTAACTATTTCCAACATGCAGACGTATTTGCAGCAGACGACTTTTGAAAAGATCGTGACAAAGGTGAAATTGCTCATGGTGAGCAATGTCACCATTTGCCACAATGTGTTCAACCCTATACTATTATGAAACTCTCAATTATTGAGATTTATCACGTTTTTGGCAAGATGTCTGCCAAGTCGTCTGCTGCCGATTTACTGTATATGAGAAAGGGTTAACACTTTGACGTCATTTGAGATATATCAGCATACATCAAGATGGCGACACAAGTATTTGGACTTGTAGAGCAGAGTTAGCAGGTATCCTCTTTTATCCATGGAAATGGTCTATTCATACTCTTTCAGGGGGAACTGACATTTGGATACAGCTTATTTTAACCCTTTCAATCATGCAGACACATTTTTTACGCTTTTACATTGATTGAATGATTAATGTTTTAAGCCGCTTTGAACAATTATTTAGTTATATCACAGTGTTTCCAGAAGATAATTGAGCAATTTACTCATTTACGACAATGCTTTCAATTCTGGTCAATAAGCATTCTGTCGTTTGTAGAAATTTCCCATAGTTTAACTTTTAAAGTTTCATCTTTTATCTATGAACAATGATAAAGTCACTTTTAACAAAAACTTTGTAGGGGGGAAGGTGCAATGACCAATGAACAAACAGCACATGACATATTTTAACAATATACTTTATACGAGAGAATGTGCAATGGCAAATGAACACCATATGACTCCGATTAACAAATACTTCATACGAGAGAAGGTGCAATGTCCAATGAACAGCGTAAGACTCCTTTTCACAAATACTTTATACGAGAAAAGAAAAGGTGGAATGACCAATGAACAGCATTGGACTCCTTTTCAAATAAACTTTATACGAGAGAAGGTGCAATGACCAATAAACAGCATAGGTCTTTTTTCACAAATACTTTATACGAGAGAAGCTGCAATGACCATTTAACAGCATAGGACTCCTTTCCACGAATACTTTATTCGATAAAAGGTGTAAAGACCAATGAACAGCATAGGACTCCTTTTAACAACTACTTTATGCGAGAGAAGGTGTAAAGACCAATGAACAGCATAGGACTTATTTTCACAAATACTTTATACGAGAGAAGGTGTAATGAGCAATAAACAGCATAGGACTCCTTTTCACAACTACTTCATACGAGAGAATGTGTAATCACCAATGAACAGCATAGAACTCATTTTCACAACTACTTCATGCGAGAGAAGGTGCAATGAGTAATAAACAGCATATGACTCCTTTTTACAACTAATTTATACGAGAGAAGGTGTAATGACCAATGAACAGTCTATGACTTTTTTTTCACAGCTACTTCATACGAGAGAAGGTTTAATGACCAATAAACAGCATATGACTTCTTTTCACAAATACTTTATACGAGAGAAAATTAAATGACCAATGAACAGCATAGGACTCCTTTTCGCAACTACTTTATGTGAGAGAAGGTTTAATGACCAATGAACAGCA
>JAUELF010247058.1:0-12140 GCA_031471495.1 Clinocardium nuttallii | reverse complement strand
CATGCATCTGTATTGTTTTACACGGCTCGTTACGACTCACATGCATCTGTATTGTTTTTACACAGCTCGTTACGACTCACATGCATCTGTATTGTTTTGCAAAACAACCGCTAAATATTGCCATTGTCGCTGAAAGACTTTTAGAACAATGCATCCGCAAAACATCATCGTCCGAAATTATGGCCTAAGGCTTTTCTTCAATTCACAACTCACTGGAAGTATAGCACTTATATTTTTATGTCAATTTGTCTTTAACCCTTTCCCTCTTATAGACGCCTCTTCAGCAGACGGCTTTTTAAAAACATGTCGACAAAAGAAGAAATTGCTCAAAACGAGCAATTTCTCATTTTGCCACAACTGTTTTCAACTGTATTCAGTAAATATACCTTCATTTATAGAGACTTTTCATATTTTATACCCATTGTCGTCAATATCGTCGTCTGCTGCAGATTGGTTGTATGTGGGATAGGATTAAATGCAGACGTTAACCGGGCGGCCACGGCGGATTCCTGCGAACACTAGGCATTGCTATAGACCAGTCAGATACTATCAGGAGGTCCGTTGCCAGTCGAGCTTCACTTGTTTGTTTTTTTACTAAATTACATAAATAGATAGAATTCTAGATATGAGTGGCTCTAAACGACATCTACATTCTAAATGTGGTCACCGGATGACACTGATTAACCCTTTCTCACTTGAAACAAATCTTCAGCAGACGACGTTGAAATCCTCTCGGAAAAACAATGGTCAATCTCTATAAATAACATTTTAATTATTGATTAGGGTTTAAAAGAAAATATTCAAAGTTCGCCTGCATGGAATATTAGAACAATGTTAAAATCTCCATCAAAACACTACATGCAAATTTTCCAAAACATGTAACAGTTTTCAGTTTACTTCAAATGCTCAAAGTGGCTCATTACGTCAGCAGACACTCTTATTCTTCTTTGCGACGTATCTTGAGGCATCTGCAGACGAATTTTGAAAACATTGTGACACAAGAAGAAGTGTCTCCTTTTGACACAATGTTTTCAACTTGAATTATTAAATATACTTTCATTAATACAGATATTTAAGATTTTAAAGATTTCAGTTAGGTGTGGTAAAGGGCTAAGACAAGAGGAAATAACAATACGAATACAAATTGCAATGCTTTGGGGGAATGTATGTTTTGCTTATATGTTTTAGAAAGGCATATAAATACATCCTTTGTTAAACTAAACTACCTGAAGCAATTTTACGCGCTGTAAACTCGATATTTTGTTTTGAATACAAATATTTATTAGCGTGAGAAATCTTTTAAACTATGACATAGTATGTTTTTAGATTCTCTTATTTCATAAGTATCGCTACAAAATCATGCCAAAAGCAAGGTTTAAATCTTCAGTGAAAAAAGAAAATGTTCATGTTAAAATAGATTGTGATACAATTATTCAATATGCATGGTACAAGCCTGTACGTAGCCTTTTCCCACATACAATAATTCTGCATCAGACGACTTAAAAACTTATTAACCAAAATATGAAAATCTCTTTATATACAGGTATAATTACTGAAACAAGTTGAAAACATTGATACAAAAGGAGAAATTGCTCGTTTTGAGCAATTTCTACTTTTGTCACAATGTTTCAAAAGTCGTCTGTCCGCGCAGACTGATCCAGGCCGATACATTCCGTCTCAGGGGGATAGAGGTATAGAGTAATGATTCCTGAAGCAGAACATGCACACGAGGCGAAAATGTCTAACCGGGTTAGCCTGCACGGCACAATTAGGCTGATCTGGATCGATACTTTACGCAGAGTCCACACTGTTGGTTTTTTCTCGCGAGACAGCTCATATTTAAATATATATACATTGTTTGGTTGTCAGTCATATATATATCATAAATAACACTTTTTTCACCATGTCCTATATAGAAAGAAGAAATTACTCTTTTTAAGCTGTTTCTTCTTTTGCCACAATGTATTCAAAATTCGCCTCCTGCATATGCGTCAAAATGCGCCTGTATGTGGGCTAGGGTTATCTTATTTATCGCGAGGAAACGAATTCACACAAGACGTCACTCTGTGTAAGTATTCAATATAGATCCAGACGATATGAAATATGAATTTTATTGACTATACATTTATTAGCGTGTGAAATCCTATTATTCAGGTATTTCTGGAGGGTTGTATCTTTCCCCAACACTATTTAAAGAGCATCCTCATACTTATTACGAATGCAGAAGGGAGCCAAAAGCAATGTTTTAAAAAATAGATATATTGTTACAGAAGAATTTCGACGTCTCTGCAGCAGACCATCTTGTAGATATTGTAGAAAAATAAAAAACTGCTTAAAATGCTCTTTGTAATATAAAAGATTACTTCATCTTTTTAATCTTTCCATTCTATCATCAGAATGTTGTCAATACAGACATGGTCTATAAATACAATGTCCAGGTTATCATGTTCACTTTCACTTCAACAATTAAAAAGGATTCAATTATTAAAAGCACAGACGACACGTCGCCTCATGTGGGGAAATAAAGGGGAGAAAGAAGCGTACTTCGGAACAGGGTCTAGCGTACAAATTGCTCATAAATAATTTATGATGACTTGTAATATAAACCTGTTTTGTCATAAAATCATACGACAATGTAAAACTATCTCTACAGATACGATTTCAAAGCTGAACAGTTCACCCCTCATCCGCATCCGGTCCTTTTTTATATTTTAATCCTTTCCCACATACAACAAATCTGCAGCAGACGACTTAAAGTACATGTAGGCAAAACTGTGAAATGTCTCTATAAACATTAGTTTAATTATGGTATATGGTTGAACAAATTGTGGCAAAACGAGTAATTGCTCATATTTACCAATTTCTACTTTTGTCGCAATATTTTTAAAAGTCGCCTGTCTGCTGTATATGCGTAAATGGATTATATGTTGAAATAGGTTTACATGCTGTTATTAAGCGTGTCTTGTAGTGTTATGTAGTGTAATGTAGTGTAATGTAGTGTAATGTAGTGTAATGTAGTGTTATGTAATGTAATTATAGAGACAAATTGCTCTGATTTAGCCTAAGCTTGCTTAGCTTCTAAATTCCCATTTGATTATCTCGTTTACTAGCAGCTGACAAGTGCAGATAAATTCAAGTGACACAGTTATATACAAGGGATACCGTCCGGGTGCGATACTCTTGCTCTTTCCGAAAAATACTCTTGGTTATTTTACATCCTTAGTGAATAGCAATGATACACGCGAGGCATTTTTTCCAAGATAGGACCAGTACTTTACCTCTAATTGAGTGGGCGCCACTTAAAAGCACCTCAAAAAAATCCGGAATGTTAAACACAGACCTCTGGATTGACAGTCCAGCGTGTTATCCACTAGCCACCGGGCCACACGTCTTAAGTTTACATAAAACAGTATGTTTTGACAATGTGGACCAAGATTAATGTGCAATCTAATCTTGGTCTTCAGTTTTCATAGCTGTATCAATAAAATGACTTCATAGGCATACTCGCAGACAACTGCCTAAATGCAATGGTTATGAATCAATGTTCCAGAGTGTCGCAATGCATGGGTTATCTCTGATGTTCAACCTTAAATTGCATACGATATTATTATTTGCAAGGTGTTTACGCCGCTTTAATTCATTCTGAGTGTTGCACATGAAGTATACCCATCCGCAGCAGACACAATTTGCTTTGGATGAGCAATTTCTCCTTTTGTCAAAATAGAGTCATCTCTATTCAATAATTCTCACTTTTATTTAGAGGTATTTCCCATGTATGTGCCTGGATATTTTCAAAGCCTTCTGCTGCAGATGTGTTGCATGTGGGAAATGGTTAAACAGTATTTCAGTTAACAGGGTCGATAATCAGTAGATATATATGGTATGGTGACATTTATGCTGCATTCTTTGTGCCATTACAACCGTTTATTTAACCCTTTCCCTTGAAGACGCTTTCTGACGCCTCTGCAGCAGACTACTTTTTGAAAACAAAATGACAAAAGTAGAAATTGCTCATCCAAAGCAATTTCTCTCTTTTTGTCTTGAAATGTTTAAATTGTGTCTACTGCGGATGGGTAGACTTCATGTGCAACACTCAGAATGAATTGAAGCGGCGTAAACGAGCAATTTCTCATTTTGCCACAATGTTTTCATTTTTTTCAGTAATTATACCTACAATTAAAGAGATTTGCCACATTGTTGAGTAGACATTCGTCTGCTGCATATTTGCTGCATGTGGGAAAGGGGGGGGGGGGGGGGGGGGTGTAATCTTAAGTTGGACTGACATGCGATCGAACACTGGTCCCCCATTGATGTGACGGACGTTCTTACAGCTTCATCGACGCGTCACGTTTTCACTGTATGTCACAATGTCTGCAGCGGACGCATCAGTTGATGACATTGCAGGATATTGGAAATATCTCTTAGAGGATTTCGTCTGCTTTAGATTCTTTAGATATTTCCAATAGCATGCAATATTATCAATGTCGCCGTCTGCCGCAAACATTTTGAGTAAACAAATGCCGTGTGCTGCATAAACATCAAAAGTCGGTCTGTATCAATGACATGATTCAATAAACCTTTTAGCTACGACTATGTTTAAGATATTTCTGACATGTATATATGTACAAATGTTTATCTTTACTTAACCCTTTCAATGGTTGATTCGAGTGTGTGTCACCAGTAGCGGAGTCACTCCAGTCTGAGCTACCGCGTCTACAGTCCAGGCTTTATCGGCTGTCCAACTCAATATGTTTCTCTTAATATTCTTAGAATTTGTTATGGACCCTTCCTAATGCAAAGTTGGACAAGTCTATTTTAAAAAAAATCAAGATTGACAGGGTTAAACCAAACACACACGATAAAGCGTCAGATCAATATTTAAATTGGAAAGAATCCAGCTGTCCTACTAGACAAATCTCGAGATACATTTTTGTAAATACTCTAAATTGAGTCTAATTGATTTCTAACAATATTTTCATAATTTAGAAACGACACATCTAATTGAATCTACAAATGAGTTCTTCTCGTTCTATCGTCTTTTTGTGACAGCTAAAGGATTGCTACTGAATGGAACAACCTAACATTCTTCGCTGACATTTCCTTGATACAGACATTTTTGACACCTCTGCAGCGGAAAACATTTAGAAAAGGGAGCGGGGATTTATAATCATGAGCATTTTTTCCTTTTCCCAAAGTGTTTCCAATGCTGTAGGCATTATATTTGAGCTGTCCCGCGAGAAAACCCAACATAATGGCATCTGCGTAATGAATCGACCAGATCAGCATGCGCTGTCCATGCAGACTGATCCGCGTCGACATATTCCGTCTCAGTGGGATAGAGGTGTATAATAATGATTTCTGAAACAGAAAATCCACAGGAGGTGAAACTTGTCTGTCCGGGTTAGCCTGCGCGGCATGCTTGGGCGAATAAGGGTCGACACTTTACGCAGAGTCCACAATGTTGGTTTTCTCGCGGGACGGCTCATTTATCCAAACCAAAAGACGACATACAGTAGACCCGCGATAACTGGAAGTCGGGTGATCGTCATCTTCAAGTGCTTCTTCGATTGATTCTAAATTCATTCATATTTTAACTGTTTATTACCAAAATCAAATTCAGTGATTATCAATTATCAGTGATATCAAATTCAACCGATTATCGAAAGATAGATTCATTCCTTGAATCGTTTCGAGTTAAATTCGAACTTTCAGCATTTTCCCTGATAATGACGATTGATTGATTGTCTGATGTTTTACGCCGCTTTCAACAATATTTCAGTTTATACCAGGGCGTTTCCTTGGTAAGTTACAAGTACTATTGGTCCATTTATCCTGACAACAGCCAGTCAGTTGTTATGCTAACCACACAACCCTGAGCGTCAAGATAGGCAGCCATTACTACCATTTTTAAAATATTTCAATTTTAGTTTGGTATTATCGGGGGTCGAACCCACGACCTCCCACACCCGAGGCGGACGATGTACGATTACACCACCGATGCGGTATTGTAATGACGACACTAAATGCCTCTGCAACGAACGACTTTTGAAAAAAGGGAAAAGTAAAAGAAATCATTAAAGAAACCATTCACATTTCCGATCACTTTTTAAAGATATTTAGGCCTTATTTACCGAGTCGAGTTATGGAATCTCGACGAATGCGTACAGGGAAGACACGAATGAGTTTGTTCAATCCCCAGAATACAACGAAATATGAGCCGTCTCGCGAGAAACCAACATTATGGCATCTGTCCGCGCAGACTGATTCGGGCCGACACATTCCGTCGCAGGGGGATAGAGGTATGGAGTAGTGATTCCTGAAAAAGAACATTTACAGAAGGCGAAAAGTGTCTGTCCGGGTTAGCCTGTGCGGCATGCTTAGGCGGAGCAAGGTCGATACTTTACGCAGAGTCCATAATGTTGGTTTTCTCGCGGGACGGCTCATATATTGCCATGAAACAGATCCGTTTGCTTGGAGAGTTGCTAAAAGCCCTGACCATGAAGGAAACCCTTTATAGCATATCTAAAACCGGTATGTTACAGACGACAAATTTGCACATATGTAAATACAAATGTATATCGTGTATCGTTTAACCAACAATATGTACACATAAATCAATAAAACACAATAAATACCAACAAAATTTATATCTACCTACCTAAAAATCCATTTAAACCTTCAAAAGAAATCCAATTATAATTGTTAAAACTTTCAAACTAGCGATTTAAACCACCTTTCTATAATCATCCTAGCTCTATACGATATACAGTCGGTATGTAAATGTACGGAGCGATCCCAGTTTGGTAAATATTCATGTAAACTGCTCATTCAGATAAATATCGAAACACCTATACCATTATTATATACCTGTATACTGCACAATAGAGATCAGGCGACATTGGATAAATACGATAGATTAGCAGTTATAGACGACATTAACTTAACATAATATGTTTTCACTGTTTTCTATAAATTGTACTTCTAATAAATTATATGATACATTCATTTTTTTTCAAGAAATGCGATACTAGAAATATCATTTTCAACATTTAACAGCAGAAAATTAAAAAAAAAATGAAATGTTTTCCTTTTGTCATAATGTTTTCAGAACGTCTCCTGCAAAGGCGTCAGACAGAGTTTGCATGCGGAAAAGGAAAAATACACATATTCGTCTATTTACAAACCAGTTTATCCCATTTATATGTATAATGATAATCGGATCCGAATTATGTTTAACCCTTTCGCTGCCTAATCCAATTATAGGTTTTTGACACAAAATTTCACAAAATTTCTAGTGCAGTGGTTCGATTTTTCAACATGGAAGAGTCGATTTTGTGAAATTAGGCAGTGAAAGATTAACATTTAACCGTTTAACTGATGAAGCATTTGTTAGGAAAATCACAAACACACCCATGGTGATAAATATCTATACTTATTCCAGCTAATGTTAGCCGAGCATCGGTAATGAGCAAATTAATAATTTAATTTCTACCGGAGTCGTCACTTAAAATCACGGTTCATGCATCATTCTTTAGGGCGATGGGCAACCGAATTACGACTTGTGATTGTTTTCAACAATTGTTCAGTTATATCACGGCGTTTCCTAGGTGTGTTACCAGTACTACTGGTCCATTTATGCTGAAACCAGACAATCAGTCGTAATGCTACACTGAACGTCAAGAATAGCAACCATTACTACCATGGCAAACCTTTGGTATGACCCGGCCGGGAATCGAATGCGTAACCTCTCGCGCCCGATGCGCACGCGCTACTACTTCACCAGGGTTCAAATGAGGTCCAGGGTTCAAATGCTGGTCCGGGTTCTGGATATTTCTGAGGTGAATTAGTGTCTCCCACTCAACTAAAGGTACTTAATCCTTACCTGGGAAAAGCGTCTCGCGTGTATCGGTGTTATGGTCACGTTAAAACACCACGAGGTCTTTTCGGAAAGAGCTAGGGTATCACCCCCGGACATCCTTGTATCTAATTATGTCTTTTCAATATATCTGCACCTGTCAGATGCGTGTATACGATATATTGTACACTATCAACTGGGAATATATACAAGCTAAAAATCTAATGCTCGATCAGAGCAATTGGTCTCTATAATTATAAAACGTAAAGAACATTTAGTTATTTACGTAAAAATCGACGTGATGTAACTTTAATTATTGTGAAAGCGTTTTTAAGGACAATCCTCAAACAAAGTGCTGCTCAACAACGGCGCCTTATTACTTGTATACAGTATACGCCACTACACTTATCCTATTCTACAAACTAAAAGCTCTCAATAGGGGTGAGACATCATGCTTTAGTGGACACGAGATGTGACGAAGTGATACAAACCTATAAACAACTTTATTTTAAAAATATAACATGATTTGAAAGTTTAGTTATATATGCCTACTCTCCCCATCCAAAGCCATGTATCTACTTTGGTTGGATGATGTTTAATGCAGCTTTCAGCAGTCTTTCAATTATGTCACGGCGTTTCATGGGTGTTGTTGGTGACATTATCCTGTCACCAGCGCATAAGACGAACTGCTATAACCGCAACACCGAGTGTCAATGAATTAAACCACTGCCTGCTATCATATACAATTTATCTGTACTGACATGACCCGATAGGGGATTGAACCCCTTTCCCCCGCTCTCAAGGCGGCCTACAGAAGATAGATACATAACACTCAAGTTAGAGAATCCGACAATCAGAACTAGCCCTTTCCTACAGAAGATAGATACATAACACTCAAGTTGGAGAATCCGACAATCAGAACTAGCCCTTTCCTACATAAGATAGATACATAACACTCAAGTTGGAGAATCCGACAATCAGAACTAGCCCTTTCCTACAGAAGGTATATACATAACACTCAAGTTGGAGAATTTGACAATCAGAACTAGCCCTTTCCTACATAAAATAGATACATAATACTCAAGTTGGAGAATCCGACAATCAAAACTAGCCCTTTCCTACATATATGTACAGACACCTTTGAAAACGTTGTGAAAGTGGGAGAGATTGCTCATAATGAGAAATTACACATTTTACCACAATGCTTTCATCATTATTAAATAAATGTTCTTTCATTTATAAAAGTGCCATACTGTTTGCGTAGACGATGTCAACTTCGTCTGCTGCAGACTGTTTGTATAGAGAACAGTTCTTAACCCTTATTTTGCGGGATTCCTGCAACTTGTTTCAACACCCGGATGCTCGAAAATGTCCATACATAAGAATGGACTACTTTTTTTATAAATTGATAAAGGAGCAGTGAGCGATATAGACCAAGATTAGAAACATTTAGTAATCGCAGGTGATATTCGTTTGACATTACTCATTCAAACTGTTGTTTAAAGTTTCGAAGTGCGGGTAGGGGTTACTATATTTTAATAAGCAATATCCTGTGAAGAAAATATATAGTCCCTAACACAAGCTGTGACTGCTTTATCAACAGATCAAATACCCTCGGTTGTGAAGTGTAAGGGTGTCCGCATCGGGCGTTCAACCCCGCCCATATCATGCCGAAGACTTTTAACATGATAGTTATGGTAGTAGTGTCTATTCCTTGTTGGCACTGAGGACTTACGCGCTAGTGTCAGGTGAATGGACAAGTAGTACTTGTTGCATTAGTCTGGTGCCCTGCTCATGACAGTGAATTAGTATGTCTGGCATCAACGTACAATGGCGCCTATATTGGTAACTCCCTTATGTATCGCTTTCCCTATATATTAAATTAGTAAATATATACCTGGTTTTCGTAAACTCAACAGTGGACCAATTAAACTTGACTTAACAACACAAATAATGAATCAAACTACATTCAGAGCTTGCTTTTGTCGTTGCCATTCTGGTCTCTATTCTCTATGCTCTTTGCTTGATTATTTGATTTTTATTGTGTTTAATGCCGTTTTCAATAGTATTTTAGCTATATCACGGATTTTCCTCGGTAAATAACCAGCACAGCCGGTATTATATTTATCATGCTAACAACGTTATACCAGGAGTAATGCTATTATCGCATCCCTCAGTGCCAATGAGACTGAGAGACGCCATTACTACCAATGCTTAAATTTGCTATAAGGTCTTGTCCAGTTTTGCATTTGGAAGAGTCCAAAGCTGTTTTTAGGAATATCAATTAATTAAAATTTAAATGTTCATTTGAGCAGCCAAAAACAACAAGGAGTCTGGACAGTCTTCGCGCATGCGCCGGCATGCATGGCTTTATATTGGTGACACATGTTTAATTAACAGCTGTTTACAAAACGACGAGTGATAAAAACCAAAGCTGTCCACGTGATTCTCATTCATTGAAAATGCTTCGGACGTGGAAAACCACCAGTTAACTGAAGAAAGTAGTCCCGCTACTACTGATAGAGAACCGCCTTTTAACTGACGAATGTTGTCCCGCTACTTCAGGCAGAAAACCGCCACTTCACTGACGAAAGTAGATCCACTGACGCCCGTAGGTTTTTTATTTAGGAAGTCTTAATCTATTTTTTTTCAAGCGATTGTTATCTTGTATTGTCCGGGTAGTATAGTATATAGTCTGAGTAATACAGATTAATCCTTCATAAATTCACAACATAATCAATAAACGTCTTTGAAAACATTTAGGCAAAACTATGGAAATATCTCTTCAAATAAAAGTACATGTTATGATATATAATTATTCGGTTTCAGAGTTGAAATCTTTGCCACAGAAGGGGGAAAAGATGAATCGATCGTTATGAGCAATGCCTTCAAAAGTCGTCTGTTGTAGATACGTGCAAATGTTTCTACATATTAGAAAGAGTTGAGCTTTAAAAAATTCTCCTCAAAAACGTAGATATCATCAGGGGGTCAGTCTATCGATGAAAACCTAGTCTCTTTTCGTCGATACTAGGATCGTTATTAAAGTTCTTGAATACATGCCGATATATTTTGACGCGTCTACATCAGACAACTTTAATTAACAGTTTGGTAATGGAAAATTGCTCTAACAGGGCATTTTGATGCGTTGCCACAATGTATTCAATCCTATTCAATATTGAATCTGTCATTTATAACTTTGACTATATGCTACAAAACCTGGCTGCTGTATGTTTTATGTATGTGGGACAGGGTTAAAACTCTTTCACGGTTGTAACCCCTCCCTTAAAAAGAATTCACATGTCAATATTAATCAAAATTGAAAGATATTTTGAATTTGCTATTGATGATTTCACGTATATATATGGGTAAATGTAGGTATGTTCGTACCTCCATGATGATAGATAGAGTGCGTAATAACGATTAAGTGTGAAAAGATCGGTCAGTATATAGCAACCAAGAGGGGGTCTGAACAAGATTTTCACCTGATATGGATATATTTATATACATTTGTGTTTAACCCATTCACTGCAAAATGTAATTTAAGGCTTTTGTAAAGAATGCAGATTCATGAGACAGCTCATAACGCGCTGTCTCTCCTGAAATCTGCACTGTTTGCCACTAAGACATTAAACTTTATCAACTTTACTGCTGATTGATAGAGAGAGTGATCCAATTTTCAACATGGAAGAATCGACTTTGTGAAATTTGGCTGTGAAAGAGTTAACGTTATGATATGCCTTTCGTCCATGTCTGAGCCAACAGTATTGCCTCTTTGTAACGTATCGACTCAGATCAGCCTTCGCAGTCCGAGCAGACTGATTAGGGCCGACACATTCCGCCTCAGGGGAATAGAGATGAATCCTGAAACAAAAAATCCATAGGAGGCGAAACTTGTCTATCCGGGTAAGCCTGCACGGCATGCTTAGGCTGATCCGAGTCCAAAATGTTGGTTTTCTTGCGAGATGGCTCATTTAAATGTACTCTCTGTTTCAGACAGAAACATCTTTGATTGATTATATTACTTATAAAAGGTGCATATCCAGATCAGAATGCGTCGGTGTGCACCTGGTGATCTGAATCATCGACGATGGTCGCCAATTCTCTACGGTTGGTTTTCTTGGTCGCTCATATTAACAAATAGCAATGACTGAGTGTTAGCTGGTTAGCGGGTGGGCATGGTTGAATACCTATGGACAATGACTGAGTGTTAGCTGGTTAGCGGGTGGGCATGGTTGAATACCTATGGACAATGACTGAGTGGTAGCTGGTTAGCGGGTGGGCATGG
>JAUELF010247047.1:0-12140 GCA_031471495.1 Clinocardium nuttallii | reverse complement strand
GTCAATTCTAATGAAGATATAAGCAAAGATTCAGCTGATGGCTTTGATATAACACTGGATGATATCAGAGAGCTAGACTCCAAATCTCAAACAAAGAAGAGAGGAAGTGCCACCTGTGCTAACACTAATAGAGCATAATTGAATAAAGATTTGACTAATTGTGACAGTTATACAATTAATAAGACATTACACAATACAGTAGTGGAAGTAGCAACATCTAAACCAGACATTGCTACCAGATATGACACTTCTCTCAAGGTAAAGACAAATGAATCTAATGCTAACATCAATGATAATAATCCACTCAAAAATGAAGAAAATACAGCTTGGGATAAAGAAAATATAAGCATTAACTTCAACAGACCATATCCACTATTTTTCTTGGGAAGAGCTAATGCTGGGGTTCAAAAGATCTTCAAATTCTCAAATGAGTGAAAATGTATCACAGCCAAGCAAGAAAGAAGCTGTAGCTGAATCAACAGAGAAATCTACTGAAGGACTAGGTTCTACTTATACTAGAATCAGTTCAGAATCAAATACTCCGGTGTTATCTGTCACAACAGAAAGAATGCCTTGTGATCAAAACAAGAACAACCAACCAATTAATCATAAAAGCCAGCATGTCTTTGTCTCAACAGAAAGGAAGCAATGTGATAAAACCAGTAACCTGTCAGGTACAACAAATACTCAGAAAACCCAGGGTTTACCTATCAAAACAGAAAGAGAGCATTGTAGTAAATTAAAGATTCTACCTTACCAACCAAATACTCTGAAAACCCAGGGTTTGCCTGTCAAGACAGAAAAAAGGCATTGTGATAAAACCAAGAACTTACCTTACCAACCAAATACATGTACTCCGAAAAGCCAAGCCTTATCCACCACAACAGAAAGAAAACACTGTGAGGGAATTAAACGCTTAACAACAGAAACAATGATAAGACCTCCTGTTGTAGTCAAAAGTGGTTATAGTTCAATACACAATGGTTAGAACCTTTAGAAGCATGCTATGTTCCTTTGCATACATAAGTAATAATTTAGTAGACCTTAATATGTATACAACTCATACCATTGCTTTTAAAACTTGTTGGTACTTGCCAAAGCTTTAAATTCCCTTGGGCAAAGTACATATCCCGGTCAAGGTTTAGTACATTACCTCGGGGTCATGGATACATGTACTTTTGCAGGCATATAACTGAAATACTATTGAACATTGTTTAAAACCTCAATAAACTAGTCTAAGCTTTAATCATGATTGGTTAAACAATAATAGTAAATATAAGACATGTAATTTGTAAATTCATCTCTCTGGGTTATACCCTAGGAAATGAGATATGCAAACTAAAACAGTCATCAAGAACTAGAATGTTAACCCAAATGTTATTTCAAAATGTAGAACCTTAAAAAAAAGATAATCATGATCTGCTATTTTAAAAACATTATGTTGATCTTAATCATTAATGAATGGTCAGACTAGTTACCTAAATGTGATTTTTGTGTAGCATGACTAATTTGCCTTTCATGGATCCCAATATAATTGTAATGTGCTCACATGAGCGTGCTATAAATTTGATGTAGGAATTGGTTCATCTCTTCCCTTACTGAAAGGAATTTTGATATATTTGCAAAAGACAACGTTTGAAAACATTCTTGGAAAGTGTGAACATTAAATGAACCTTTTGTTTCTTTTGCTTGAATAATTTCAACACTTGTCTAAAGAGTTTTATTGCTTTAACTTTATTTTATTTGCTTCTGAAGATCCTTGACCCTTTCTCACAAGCAGACACATTTAATCTCATCTGCAGCAGGTAAATCTTTGAAAATGTTTTGGAAAAAAGAAAACTTGCTTATGTTGAGCAATTTCTTCTCTTGCAACAACTATTTTTAAAGTTGAGATATTGTTTGCATTATTTTTGGTCTTCTACAATTCTCTTGTATTCGTGAAAGGGTTAAATGTAATGTAACATCATTATTTTCTCACGCACAGAGCAGTGCCAATAATGTATTCTGGCATATATATATCTATATATCTGCTGTGAAAAAGAAATAAAATTGGAAAATCTTGTCTTTGTACAAATATTAATAGTATGATTGTTATGAATGAATGATAACTAAACTTGAAGAATTTTATTTTTTAAGAAATCCAGAAATCACAGAATACCATTAAACCAGTACACCCACTGGTAGGCAGTGATCGTCCTCATGTATACGAGAATAAGATCAAGAGAACACAGCACTCTCTTAAAAGAACTTTCACAGAACGTATGACTTGTACTGAAGCTGATCAATTAAAAAAGAGAAGGGAAGAACAGCTGAGAGGATTGGAGCTGAAGAAAGAGAGAATGAAGGAGCTTCTGAGTCAGCAGGTATATTTTCTTCCTTTGTTCTTTAAATTTATTTAACTTCGCCATGCAGAATTAACTATTTGGCAAGCAATATATTTTGTCCAGTTCTGAAGTCATATTCATGAGTGGTGCTCTGCGTAAAACTAACAGTACTTAAGGCATTTGCTACCAGTGTCAATCCAGATCAGCCAGTGTTCTTGCATAGTCTGATCTGGCTCTGCACTGTTTGTGAATTAGTCACAGAAAGTTTAAATTATCTTAGATCTGTTTAAAACAGTTTGTATTAGAATCTTTTTGCATGGAAGCATGGACAAGTATTTCCATTTGTGTATTAATAAGGTTACATTTGTTTTCCTAGAGCATCACTCATATTCTCATTGCAAATGATTTCTGAAGAAGACATGTGTTTAATGCGGTATTCCTTATTATTCAAACTCTAAACCTATCGAAATTAAATACATCAGAAAGGGGAGAAAGTATTAAGGCAAATGAACTGAAATTTTTGAGACAGGATAGTAAGTATTGAGATATTTCAATAGATGTCTGTATATGAGGAAGGGTTCATATTGAGAAATAATTTTCTTTAAAGTTCCAAGCATCATTCTAATTCTAAATTGTATGACCCTCCTTGTAATTAACTTTACTTATCAACAAAACAAAATGATTTCCCATGTTATATATATACATATTATAAAATATTTTGGAGACATCATATTAACAATATATTATATAAGTATAAATTGTAAAGTGTAATTTCTGCATTTGTATGACAGGTCATCTTCTGCACATGTTCCAATATTCTTTTGCATGTAGGAAAGGATTAATACTATGAAATATGTTTCTTTAAAGTTCCAAGCATCATTCTAATTCTAAATTGTATGTCACCCTCCTTGTAATTGACTTAACCTATGTACTATATTCATATCATTATATATTTTAGAGATATTATATCTTTGAGTTTCAATTGTAAAGTGTAATTTCTGCATTTCTATCAACAGTTTGAAAAAACCAAAAGAACAAAGTCTTCTATCCACTACTATAAAGTACAGGACAGTGTTCCAAAGGTCAGGAATGTCTCCAAGAAATCTGTCACTTCAACTCAAACTCAAGGTCACAGATCTGGTGTAGCTAAGGTTACTAAAGACACAATGTCTCCATCGTTAGTGAGTAGAAAACGAAAGGCATCACCCTCTGACATACTTCCACAATCAAAGAGGACTAAAGTTTCTAAACAAGAATCAGGCATAGTTCTTAGAATAGTGAAAGAGAGCTCTGACTGGAATGTCAAACAAGGTGAGTACATTATATATATATACAAGTTTCTAAAAGTCGTCTGCTGCAGAGGCGTCAAAAAGCGTCTGTATGTGGATAAGGGTGAATCAATAGGCTAGAGTTATTTTTAAAAAAATTCAAGCTTTGAACACTTGATATATAATTTTCTTAGTTGTTGTCTGATAATTTGATCTGTTTTAACCATTTCCCTTGTGCAACAATTCTGCAGCAGACGACTTTGAGCCTATTTTGTCAAAAACTGGAAAATCTCTGTAATTGATTGGATGGATAACCTATGACTAAAAGTGGAAAAATGGTGGCAAAAGGAAAATATTTTGAGCAATTTATTCTTTTGTCTCTATGTTTTCAAAAAGCTGTCTGCTGCAGAGACGTCGGAAAGCATCTATATGAAGGAAAGGGTTAACCAAACACAACGTATATATATTGGGCCTTCTTTCATGGGCAAGGCACATGTTCTAGCCTATTTACTGGTTTGTTTACCAAGGGATAATGAATAAGTAAACTGTCGCCATGATATAACTGAAATAATGTTGAATATGGCGTAAACAAATATAAATAAATCTTTAAAAATGCAATTAGATGGGTTTTAACCTAGTGTTTAGAATCTTTCTATTGTGGATATGCATGTGATTGGAACCATACTACTCTTAGTTATGTCTCCCCCTGTATACAGGGGAGATATTTTGTTTTTGTCCTTGATGTCTGTCCGTCTGGATGTCTGTCTGTCTGTTCGTCCCCCAAATCGTGTCCGCTCCATATCTCCGAGGGTTTGAAGAATTTTCATGAAACTTGGCTCACATGTTCACCTTATCAAGGCGACGTGCAGAACCCATGGCTTGACCATACTGGTTCAAGGTCAAGGTCACGCTTGAAGGTCAAAGGTTTGAGGCTTTATTTCGTGTCCGCTCCATATCTCCAAGACGGCTTGAAGGATTCTCATGAAACTTGGGTCACATGTTCACCTCATCAAGGCGATGTGCAGGACCCATGTCTCGACCATCCCGGGTCAAGGTCACGGTTGAAGGTCAACCTCTTAAGGTGAAATGTTTGAGCCCTGATTTCGATGCTGCCTCCGCTTGGTAATTCGAAGACAACTGTAAGTGTTTTCAAAATAATTCAGTCAATTTTTCCTACCCTTCACCTGTTAACTGTTTTGAGGAATACTGTAAACAATTCTAGTTAGTATTTGTTGATAATATTAACTTATTTACAAATAATACTTTAGTGCAGCATTAGGCTATAAGTGTAGATAGCTAAATTCAGTAATAAATATTTAAAATAAAACAAAAATATTAAAAACTTATAAGTACAGTAGAACATGATGTTGCTATTATTGTAGATATGTAGAATTAAAAATATCAAATAAGTTAAGTAACAGAAATCATTATTGTGTGTAGATCGTGATATTTCTTTGTTCTAGCAAACTGTTAGACCCGCAAGCAATTCATCATCACGTATATTCTGAATAAAGAAGGAAGTCACAATTTGGTAAAACAATTTATGTGTGTAGATCTTTAAATTAATTGAAAGAAACATTGTTGAAAAGGTAGTCCCCAAATATATCACTGCATTTAAATTTTGATTTCTGTATTTTCCATGTTTTTCTGAGTAAATAACAGTCACATATATATATATATATATATGCAGTATTGCATTACCATATAATTGCTAATAAGTACAGCCTTAATTTCAACAGTATAGTTATACTTTCTAATATAATATTTTCATATTCCACACTGTTAGAGTATATTAATGAAACAATTTGTGAAAACAAGTGTATAATTCAGTCACATTTGTTCGACTACAGTGGTATCTATATGATGTCATAAGCGTTCAGAATCTATTTGGAATATACTTTATATATTTCTTGCATTGCTTGTTTACCCATATTTAATTACATCAAGATACATCTCATATTTTGATTGCAAACTCATACCAACGTGTAGGTAAATATTGTATTATACTTTTGATGTGCTAGTCCAATATTCATAGAAGTACACTGTAAAGTTATTGTTTTGTCCCATTCCTTGTTATTGGTCTTAAATATTGTAAAAATGGCTTATAGGCATTGGTTATTCCAAAAAACAACAATCATTCAAAGTTGTCAGCAAAGTCTTTATGTTCAGCCAAGACACTGTAAAGTTTTTTTTCTTTCATTCTTTGTTATTTGTCTTAAATATTGTAAAAATATCTTATAAGCATTGTTAATTCGAAAACAATCATCAATCAAAGTTGTCAGCAAAGTCTTTATGTTCAGCCAAGATTTGTCGTTTCACTTCTTTGCCACAATTGGTACCCACAATACCCAGCTCCCATCTCTTTCATGTATAATCTGCTCCAAAGAGGCAGCTAAAAGTGTTTTTTATGAAGGGTTTGAGCTTCTTTGTGCCGCAAGCTTGACACTTTCTTTCAACACAATTTAGCGAGTAGAATTGTCCAAGCTCCTTGTCACAAAGCGTAATGTCAACAGCATGATATTTGCTTTCAATTTTGACGTCAAGTTTATTAGTTTTCAAAGCCTGATTAAGGGCATCAATGTTGAACTGAGCATTAAACAATACTCACACAAGCATGAGACAAACGTGTGTTGTTTTACAGTACTTCCCTTGTCTCAGTTTTCTTAAATGACTAAGTGGAACATTCAAGTTGGGGATATATTGAAGAAAATGCTTATGTCTCCATTGTCTGATTCGGGTTTATGATGACTTTCTGGGTCTCAGCACTCCTAATGATGGCCAATCTATTCTTATTTTTCTTCAACTCTTTCTCCTGAATGTAATGCGTCTAGAGCTTAGGTACCATGGTGTGTGCAAATAAGCATGTAAAAAAACTATTTCTTGCACACCTTCGTGAGTTCATATAGGATGTTGGTTCCTAGACTAGAACCACTGGGGTTCTGTTTGAAATTTGTATATACCTTTTTGGTGGTCCCATCAGATCCCTTAATAGGAGCATAAACTAGTTATGGTATTCTTGTGGTGGGTGTCCTTTCAGTTTGCACTTGGTGCACACTAAATGGGCAAGGATTATAGGGAACTTCCTCTGAACATGACTCTTCTGTTTGCAGATAAATCATTCTGGAGTGAAAGTATCTTCTGCCCTTGTATTACCATAGGACCCTCTGACCCTTTGTTGCGAATTTTCTCCCCGGCAACCACGTCTGTTCCTATCACCGATACTGCATCCAATTTTGCAGTCATACCGCCACCAGCAATATTATATTCTATCTGCATTCTGTCAGTTGCTTCAATCTTCTTTTTGATGCTTTTTGCTGTATTCAAAATATATTTCTTCTTACTTACAGTTGTTGTGTTGTGGCTACTCGTCGACAGCGACTGTTCCGCAGATTCAATCATTTTTGTCGGCATTATTGGTTCAAAATGTCAGCTACGTATTCAATATGCAGCATTCCCTCTACTTATACTATCACTATTATAGACATAGATACGAACCATCAGGTAAATTCAGTTGGTTTGGTAGACTCGAGACACACATTCCCTTAGAACATACGAGTAAATAAACTGGCATAGAACTGCAAGTTCTGATAAAAAAGACAATTTTGTCAATAAAATAAACGTACACTAATGATATGTTTACAGCACAGAAGTATAATTGCTTTATTCAAAGCTTACTATTGAAGATATATTCATTTATGTAAAAACAAATAGATTAAAATTCAAGATGGCGGCGCAGACGCGTGTCCTTTTTTCAAAGTTAAAAGTTTTAAAATTCGCCGTTTAGTTCAAAAGACATCTATAGAGGATTGTTGAGAACACAAATACAATGTTCTATTAACACTATCACCACAGTTCAATACTTATAAAACCATCAAAACCATTAAAACGGTTAAAAATATTATTTCTTGTCCCAAAACCAAAAGCTCGTCCACCACCACCAGCACGTTTACATTTTTTTTTTCGAGCTTGACAATTACAGCTGGTCATAGTCTACTTAATTTATCACTTTTTAAACGAATAGCACTACCATTAGTCTTAGGTACACAAACTACTGGGTTAACCAGTCACATGGTCCATTTACTTTTTCACTAAGTAATTTAGGAGAGTTAGATAATGCCCATTCAGCATGTAGTAGACGCACAATGTTAAGATATTGTTTAACAGAGTTGTAACGTATTGTCGTATTGTCTTGGCTAGAAAAAACAGCATAACGGCATAAAGTACTAGATGGTGCAGGGACCTCTGAATAACCAAGTTTTGCACAAAATCTTAAATAAGAATTCCTGTGAGTTATGTATGCCCCTTTTGTGTTATCGGCAAATGCATTACTTGTGGAATTCTTCTCTGCTTGATCAAGTATAGCTTTCAGTGGTTCTGAAAAATAAGTACTTTTTTCGTGTAATCTTGACGCACTCTCTGCGAGTATATTTGATGAACCTTTATAATAAACTGCCTAAAGGCAAATGTTATAAACCGCTTATAACCAAAAAACTCTCCGCAGAGAGTCCATTACTGTAGTGTTTTTACAAGAGCTTTGTTTATTATTGCACAAGCTGCCATGTCTTCGCATGTGGAAACGTCATCGTTTGAAATTGATTGATATTGGAAAGGGCTGGTTTGGCTGCGTCGTTGAGGGAGGAACCTGCCGGTCGGGAACAATCATGTATTATTCTGACTTTTTCGGAATCTTTCTTGGGGATTGCCCCAATGACCGATACGAGCATTGGTTTTTCGTTCACAATTTTGTAGTGTTTCTTATCGAGTTCGTATCTAATTTGCGATTCGGTACGCGCGAATTATTCCGGCAGTGGCAGACTTATAATTGTCTACATCAACCGATTTATTGATTTTTTTTTTACGAATCCACACTATGAAATCCGTCCTTTATTCCAGACAGAATGAATGCACGATCTGGATAGTCGACTGGCAGTTTCCTATCCCATGCCTCGTAGTTAAGAGCCGTGGAGCGTCAAGCTTCCCCCGCAGTGTTTTCCCGGGGACGGTTGATGGATTTGTCGTAGTATGTTGTCGAACGTGGCGATAGCGGCAGTAAGGGCCAAAGGAACACCCACCCTTGGCCTTGACAATCCGACAATCTTCCTTTTGTTGTTTAGGGTGTGACGTGCGCATTACTTCCGGGTTCTGCTTATTCCGTTTTGGTACTAGTATTTGTAACTTCATGTGGGAAGCGAACGTCCCCCACTGGAACCCATGTTCAGCCTGTAATTCCAGGAACATAAAGCCAAAGTTTAACACTATTCCATTCGTAAATGGACGCGAACTCAAATTTCCTGGTTGTATAAGCCATAAAGAACTCCATATCTTGTCGTTTTAGTTGTCCACTGTTCAATAAAAGGTTCACCAGCCGCATGTTGGCTGCTTCCCACTCCTCTAGATATATCTGCAAATAAGGGCGTTCTTCTTCGGTCTTCAAGATCAGAGTTTCCTGATTTACTTGGTCGGAGCGTAACACAAACTCCTTCCGTCGATTTTGGCGACGCCACTTACACTTTTTCGTAAGGAAATGGGTTATGTGGACCGTTTTGCGCGACGTAGCTTTCATTGTCAGAATCGCCCTTGGATACATACGAATGATATAGGTTGACATATCAGCGCCTTTACTGTTCGTGGTATTGTCATTGAGCAATGTATCTAAGGTTTTACCTGCTTCATTCAGGATGTCGAAATTTGAGGGGTGATTTCTTTGCTCTTGTGCGGCGCCGTCTTGTGAACCAAGTTGCGTACTGGCGTCATTGTGGCTACCATTCCACTTGTTAATACCCTTCATGATCAGTTTAGTACATCCAACTGGCACGCCTAACTCCTTCAGGTCCTTCAATTCTACGAGTTTTAAGGCTTCAAGTATGTGGAGTTCCTTTTTTTTTCTTTGACACTGTGTAACCTTCCGTGGCAGTTTAAGGTTGACAACCCACACATCGAAATTGAAATCCATAGTTACGTCCATCGCAAGTCCATTCTCTGAAACGCCGCCTTTCGCCATTTTCATCGCATCGAAAAACTGAATGAATGGCACTCTCAGAACCCGCGTGGTCAAAAGGTCGTTACGGTCAGGTGAGTACATGACGCGCTATAGCTCGCATGTTTAAATGAAATTAAGAAGCTTAATTCTACCTATATCCCTTATTGTTTGGGGGAAAAAATGATTTGGAATGAATAACTTAACCAAAATTCAAAATCGAAAAAGGGCCATAATTCTTTAAATCGAATTTGACATACTTATGTCCTCTTGTCTGTTGATGGAGGAAATGATGGTTAATAAGTACTGTAAGTATATATATATAAACTTTATCTCTGATGGTTTTGAAAAAAGAGTACGAAAACTAATCCAAAATTCTAAGTCTAAAAAGGGCCATAATTCTTACAAAAACTTGGACAGAGGTATGTACTCTTGTCTGTTGATGGATTGGGATTCCAGGCGTGATGCATATATTCATATGCAATGATATTGGGCTAGTGATGCCTGCTAGCAAACTACCAACTGCTCACGCTCTGACAGGATGCGATACGACGGCTTCTTTATATTTGTAAAAAGGCTGTGTATAAGGCGTTAAAACAAAACACATACAGGTATCAACGTTTGTCAAATATAGCTGGTTCTGATAGTGACGTCTGTATAAATGGAAAGACAATTTACCGCTGATCTGTATCAACCCAAATGCAATGCTAAATCCGTACATGGTTATCTCAATAAACTCAGAGTCGGTGTTATCTAAATAGTCTGCCTGATGAGCCAACCAATCCTCCATTTTTTTTGACAATACTTTCTTCGAGTATCTCTCAGAGTGTACGTACGGTTGAGTGCTTTCCGGTAAATGTCTTTATAAGTTGCCCTATAGTATTGCACAGCTAAATCTAAGATATAAATATTGCTGTTTAACTTTTCCGTAGATTAAGATATGTTTGTTATTTTCTTACATGTTGGAAGCGGTATAGCTTTGACAATCAGTCATGGATATGACAAGCTGAATGTATGCAACATTTCCAGCATGAGTCCATTTACTGTTTTATCTCTCAAGAAGTTGTCAAAAATATAAAAAAATAAAATGATTTTTGAAAGTCTCCCTTCTGATCTTTGACCACACCTTTCAAACATTTGCACCACCAAAGCACTTTTCGACAGGCCTTAATGCAGGGGCATTACACTTACCTTCAAATTACGACCATAATTAGCCTTGAGGTAGGTGGGTCCATTATTGTTTTAAGTGTCACCGTACTATCACTTGTACAAGCAAAATGACAAACACATTACACATGGTAAAGATTAGATATGTAAATTGCTGTTTTTTCGTGGATAGATTTATAACGTGAGTTTTGACCTAGATGTTTTATTCCAATGATTAGTAATTAATATTAGTAAATAATCGAATTACAGAAAAGACAATATCAATGACATTATTTGTAAATATGTAAGTGTTTGAAACACATTTACATGGTTCACATTTCATTTTAGATGATCTCTCACCGTCCTTGTGCAATGGTATTGATCACAAGATTTCTAAAAAGAACAATGCTTTGGCTCCAAAATATTTCAATACTGTCCTGGGTTCTTAGATTCAGGCACACGTCTACTACACTCGACTATAAACTTATTATTTATTATTCCTTTTAAACTGTCTGTTTATATTTTCTGTCCACATCAACACGCCCGCCATGCGACAAGAAGCCATAAAATTTACTATGGCCAGTTACTTCCTCTAGAAAGAATGGATACCATGCATCTTGGTATGATATGGCAACATAGTCATTTTCACGAAACAAGTTTTTGTCCTGGACTAGTTTCACAGTTTGCTTAATATGCTGGGAATCATTAACACATGCCTGTCAGGGGTGGTTCTATATATCGCTAATGTTACTTGGATAGTCCACTTTCAAATGTATGACAAGAGTTGGATTGTATTCAATGAATAACTTTGCTATGGAAAATAACTCAAAAAGAGAAATGCAAAGGGTCTTTTCGGAAATTACTGTTGTATTGTAAATTTCGCCGAAATGTTCCTTCTTAGTCTTTTGTTTGACCCTCAGTCGAATATGTTCTAGCAGTTGCTATTGGCAGCGGACAGGGGGACCAATCATGGTCTTTTTTGTCTTATTTAAATGATGTCGAAGAATAATGAGAGCTTTACTACTCGTTGGTATTTTTTTTTTAGTTTTGTCAATAACTTCTTGTGCTAGGGCCTTCATATTTTGAATTAAATTACATCTAATACCTTTCTTCATATTGATTGCTGAAGATGCTTTTTTACTTTTTCTCAATAAGTACTTGTGCTAGGGCTTTCATATTTGGAATATTATTACACAGAGTTGTATGATGAAGATTGTGACATTCTTTTTTAGATTAAAAACATTATTTTTGGTGGTTTTAGGGTAAGTTGGCATTTTTGTTTTATTAGATCACCTAGAGCCAAAGGCTCAAGGTGAGCTATTCTGATCACCTTTTGTCCGTCGTCCGTCGTCGTCGTCCGTCCGTCGTTAACATTTAGCATTTAGATCATCTCCTCCTTAACCACATGACCAATTTCAACCAAAC
>JAUELF010247036.1:0-12141 GCA_031471495.1 Clinocardium nuttallii | reverse complement strand
TTTCTCACACCAGTACTCCACACAACAATCTTACCAAGCAACTGGCTGCTTTTCCACATAGACTAAGCCCATTGGTGGAAAAAGAATGACGCATGTCGCATTGACTTTTGTCAAACGTCGGAAAGAAAGTTGGCCGAACCTGGATTCGAACTCGCTACCCCTGGATTGACAGCCCGCGTCGTTACCGACTGAGCTATTCATGTATTGGGACTCGGCACCAAATCATGCTATAAATCTAACTCAGGAATCTCGTATTAACACCCTTTTATAAGAGTATGTCCAATTATGTTAGTAGTAGCAGGGAGATATCTACGTGCCTGGTTGTAGGCTCTACACTTGGTCAGAAGAAAATAATAAACGGATGAAGGCCAAGCAGGATTTAATAGAGGCTACTCTTGTATAACCTTTTTTCTCTTCAAGCGTTCAGGTGGACGATTTTATTGCGTATACATAGTTTCGAAAGGCACTCGATACAATAAGACACACAGTTCTCTTTAGATCTCTTAATAAACAAGAGGTCCATGATGGCACTAGTTGGCTCACCTGAATTATGCAATGTAATGCAATGCAAAACACATCTGATACAGATATAAAATGCAACCTCCAGAGTGTTAACTAGATTTTGCTTCATTTGGCATAGTGATCTGTATTTTTTATACCTGATATGACCCAGATTCCAACATGGACTAGATAGCATCAAGACAAACATTCTGACAAAGTTTCAACATGCTAAAAGTAAAAAAGTGGCCTCCGGAGTTTGGACATTATTTTCCTTTATTGACCTAGTTTCTGACCCATATTTGAACTTGACCTAGATATAATTACTCTACTGTGTTAACAAGATTTCCCTTCGATTTGGACTAGTGACCTAGTTTTTGAACCATATATGACCCGTATTCAAACTGCTGAAGAAAGAAATGTGGACTTTTGCTTTTAAACAAGATCTTCCTCCAGTTTGACCTAGTGACCTACTGTTTGACCAAACAAGACCAATGTTAAAGTTTGACCTACATATCATCAAGGCAACCATTCTGATAAAGTTTCAACATATGCACAATTCAAAAATGCAGTATCCTGAGTGTTAACAAGATTTTCCTTTAGTTTCACCTAGTGACCTACTTTTTGACCTAATATGACCCATATTCAAACTTGACCTAGATATCGTTCAGACAATAATTCTGAAAAAAAATGTCAAGCTACTGGAACAAAAAAATGCGGCCTCCAAAGCGTTAACAATATAATAGTTTTTGACCCGACATGACCCATATTTGAATTTGGCCTACATATCATTTAGATCAACATTAGTTTTTAGAAATGGGAGTTATTTGCAAAATTATGAAAAATGGACATATAAAGTGGAGACAATTAGAACAACATCGATATATATATAAGTACATGGGAATCCTGTTCAAGCCGACGCTATCATGGACATGTGTTCTCATACTCGGAAAGGCCTGATAGAAGCTTCTGTGAACTTGTATAGGCTCTGATAAGACTAAAAAGATGAACAGTTTATCCCTTTCCATCATATAGACGCTTGTTGACGCCTGTGCAGCAGAAGGCTTTTTGAAAACATAGTGAAAAACGTGCAATTTCTCCTTTTGCCACAATGTTTTCAACTTTTAGAGGTTTTCCATTTCTTGACAAAATATGTTCAAAGTCGTCTGCTGCAGAATTGTCATATGAGGGAAAAGGGTTAATCTAAATCTACATTGATTGAACAGATTAAACATGCTCATTAAACATGGAACCACAGTCTGAAAATATATTCTTGTGTTATAGTTTGAAGTTTGAACTAAAATCTGTGAGAACACAGAGGAAAGCCACTTCTACAATCCCAATTAATCTCTTCGCTAAAACCAGGACTCGACCCCCTCACACTCCTGGAGAAGTCACTTTAACTACATGATAAAGGCTGCATCTTCATCACAGGATTAATATTTGGAACAATATATATAATAAATAGATTGAATGATCATGCTTTACATGTTTATTTTTATTTGAAATGTTACATGATATGGCAAATCTAGACAATATTAAACAAATATTTCATGACGATGTGGATGTCAACTCAATGCGGTCAAAGAAAGCACTAGTGTTCTGATTATTTATAACATTAGAGGGCGAGCTCAATACTGATCTCTGGGAGTCCGATTTCGGGATAAGCCACGTTTGTAACATCATAATAACTGTTGTAATCATTCATCATGTGAGCCGTCTCGTAAGAAAACCAACATTATCGACTCTGAGTAAAATGTCGACCCTGATCAGGCTTAACATGCCATGCAGGATAACCCGGACAGACCCTTTTCGCCTCTTGTGGATTTTCTGTTCAGGAATTTTTCTCTATACCTCTATCCCTCAGTGAAGGAATTAGTCGGTCCGTATCAGTTTGCGCGGACAGCGCAGGGTCCGCGCAGGCTGATCTGGTTGATACATTACGCAGATGCCATAATGTTGGTTTTCTCGCAGGATGGCTCATGTGCGTTTGGTATTCAGTTAACACTTTCTGACATTCTACAGTTTTGCAGCAGACAACTTTGGACATATCTAGAAAAATATAATAAAAACCTCTATGTATGAAAGTATGACTATTGAAAAGAGTTGAAAACATTGTAGCAAAAGTAGAAAATGCTCATTATGAGCAATTTATTCTTCTGCCAAAAGGTTTTTTGCCGAGTCGTCAGATAAAATCTTAACCCGGGAAAGGATTAACATGCATATACTATTACAAGCTTTAATTACTGACTTTGTAAATACGGTACCTGGCTCATTCAAAACTTAACATGGGGCTATCAGTTTCTAGCCTCATCCCGAGGTGTCAAACAATCATGAGCCAAATGAATGTGGGACTGTTCTTTGTGACTAATGTAAAAGCAGGCTCCAATACTGTAAAAGATAAATCTGTGCTCAGAATTTGTGCACAAGTATCTTATTGGTGAAATTGAAGAATGAATTCGCTTCTGACCAATCAGATACTTGAGTAGAAATTCTGAGCACAGATTAAACTTTTATAATTTTCGAGTCTTATTTTTCTGAGCACTGAGAATGTTTTCAGAGTTTTACAGTTTTGGACTCAGATCTACCTGCAACTCAACATAATCTGATCCTCAATCTCTCCAGTTTGTCATCAAGTCATTTATGCATTTATCAAGCTGCAGTATAATTGTCATACTTAGGTAAATTACTGTATGCAACTTGGTCTGAATCTTCATAAAACATTTACTCTTTTAAAGAGAATACACCAATTTCAGAATCTAATCAGTATTCACCATTTACAACAAGTTGATGATTTTGATGCATCTGCAGCAGGGAATATTTTAAAACATTGTGGCAAAAGGAGTAATTTTTCATAACGAGACATTTGTCATTTTGCCTTAATATATTCATCTCTATGAAATAGTTATACTTTGATTTTTAGAGTTTTGCATATTTCTGCCTACACTGTAGATGTTTTCTAAAAACACCTATTTCTATACATTTTTAAAGATATCAGATAAAATACTTGTTTTCATGATTGCTCTGTTAGACATATATCTTAGATCTATGATTATTACAGAAAACTATGATGGTGTAGCTTTGTTACCAAGGTGAATTTTAACCCCAAACTACTTTGAAAGTATAAAAAGTTAGAAGTTATGATCCAAAATGATGTCTTGCACATCTACTATTCATGATGTTCACATGTACCAAGTCTCATTAAAAGATCTTAGAATACAGACTGAAGAAGTAGTTTGCTTCACAAAGTTCAAATGTCATACTGACTGATGCAGATGTATTGAACACATAATTATTTATGAATGAAATGATTCCTTTTTAATTCGAATTGCCATGTCCTAGTTATATAGCATTTTCTTAAGATTTATATATATGTACAGTTTGTATTTTACCATGATAATGTAAGTCATTATAAAATCCCCCCAATATTGTGTGCACTAACAAATAAAGAAAATATATAAACTTATAAACACTATAAATTTTATAAAACATTGATGATACAATACAAAATATATTATATTTTACAAAGTCCCAGATAATATGAAGTAAACATGCCTCTGTCCTCTAAATCTCAATGGTTACTTTATGAAACCCTTCAATCACTGTTATCAACTCAGTGAGATGATTCTTTTGTCATAAAGTTTGAAGGTTCAAATATGAATTGAAAAACATGGAATACACCTCATATCTGGAACTCTGTTCTAACATTTTTGTAGTTTTTGTTTATCGAGTTTTTTATCCTCAGCTACCATTAATTCTTGATAATTTTATAATTATTTTTTAGGGAGGTATTTATCCTCAGCTTCCACTAATTCTTGATCATTCTGTAGACGGAAAATCTCTTTGACTGAAACAATCTGAAACGAAAAAATATATATATGTTCACATATAATAAAGAATCAGTATCAATTTAATCTTTTTACTCGTGCAGACACATTTTGACTAGACATTGCTCGTGATGACCATTTAATATAAACTATTGCACTTTCAATCTTGATTGCAAAAAGAGGCTTTAAATCTTTTCAACAAACAGACACTTTCTGAAGCCTTTGCAGCAAACGACTTTTGAAAACATGGGGACAAAGGTAGAAAGTGCTCAAAATGAGTTTCCATGTGTTTTGCCCCGATGTGTTCTGTTGCAGAATTGTTGTATATCAGAAAGGGTTCAGCCAACTAGCCATAAGTTTAAGTAGAAGTGAAGACTGTTACTAATGTTAATGACCACAAATTTCTGTTTCCAATTAATTGATCGTCTCAAATGAGTCTGTCAATGGGAAAAGGTACAAGTTGGCTTCTGTAAAATGTTTAGATCCAGATCAGTATGTTCATTAGCAGTCTGATCAAAACTTACACAAGATTTTCAGTATCTTCTTTCCAACTTTAGACAAAAGTCATTTTGTTAAGCATCATGCATCTTCCAACTATGGGCCAAAAGAGTCGATGTTGAAAAGCAGCCAGTTGCTTGGAAAGTGTGTTGTATGGATTACTATTGTGAAAATCCAGGAAAGTAAGTGAACTGATATGACTGAAAAATTGTTGAAAACCACATTGAACCCCTGACCAATCAAGCATCTTCTGTCACATTGTGTCAATTTTGATAAGACAGAGCATTATGTGCACACTAATCTGACACTGTTCAGAAATGCCAACTTGTAACTTTTCCATGGACTGGGTATTATAATCCATATATTTTAGTTATTTACTCTGTCAGAGGTTTTCCATTAAATCCAAATGAATGATTCTTAAAGCTCTGGAATATTCTTATGATTCAGATACTTCTCAATGCAGCACAACATGCCATAATGCCATCATTCAATTGAGACTTGTTGATATCTAAATCAGCAAACACATTCCAACAGTGATCTATGATCCTAGTAGATATTTGTGCAGTGGAGCATTGACTTAATGATGACCAAATCCTGACCAAATTACGCATATCCACAAGCTGCTCTGTATTTACACTGGTAGCTTATGTCAGAAGGCATATATTTTCATTTCGACGCACCTTCAGCAAATTTTATGAACAATAACACCTTTTGTCACAATATTTTCAAATATTTTCACAATATTTATGCTCTCATTTATAGGGATTTTTCATAATTTTGACATGATGTTTTCAGTCACCTGCTGCACTTTGTTGTATGTTGGATTCGGTAAATGTCCCTCATTGAGGCTCTTACTATACAGTGGAACA
This sequence comes from Clinocardium nuttallii, assembly GCA_031471495.1. NCBI lineage: Eukaryota > Metazoa > Mollusca > Bivalvia > Cardiida > Cardiidae > Clinocardium > Clinocardium nuttallii. Next base: position 6,449 of record JAUELF010247036.1, on the reverse strand, counting down.
CAATAATATGATCTTAACAAATGGTCTTTCATTACAGGGTCATCTAAGCAGAAAATGAGTAATTGGGACAATAAAAGTGTGGTTGCTGTAGCCAGGGTGGTTCACAGGTTTGACTGTACTTACATTGGGTTCCACAGCCACAAGTGATTGATCCTTATAGATTGTAGCAGTAGTTTCTTGCATGGCCTTGACTGAAGCTCGAAGGTTGTGATTGGCCCAAATTACCAAGGACACGCCCATATCACTGAATGTCTTAGTTGGCGTCTTGTAGTATTTAGTTGGCACTATAACTACGGGGCCCTGTAATAGAATTAATGTTTAACATTTTCAAATCTTTTGGACAGAAAGCTTCAATTGAGACAATAACCAAGGCTGAGGTCACTGTTGAAAACCTGGTTTTGTATCATTAATATATTTCTTGCTATACTATAAAGGCCAGAACACTTTTATGGTAAAAAAGGAAGAAATTGCTCAAAATCAGAATCAGCAATATTTAATTTCCAACTCTGTATCAAAAAAATACTTCTAATTTTTTAGTTTTGGCCATTCTTTCCCTTGAGTTGTCTCCAACACAGACATATATCACTGATATCAAGGATAGTGTTACATATGTTTATCTGTAACCGTTTTGACACATAAAGACAACATTTGCAAACTCTGTAGAAATTGGAGTAATTGATTATCATAAGCGATTTCTCCTTTACTTAAACATGTTTAACTCTGTGTAAGTGCTTGTCGAGTATAAAGGAAGCAGTGAAGTATGTAAAATGTTGTAAGAGTTTGCTACACAATTAATGTAAAATAAATCAGTTTAAATTTATAGAGACTGTCCACCTTGTTTTACCTACATGTCTCAAGGTCATCTGCTGTAGATATTCTGTATGTGGGGAAGGGTTTACAACGTACCTGGTTATTCCAAGCCTTCATAAAAGCTTCTATGTCTGAAGGGTCACTTTTCTTACTATGCATTAGAATTGCATCTGCTCCTACAATATGTAAATAAAAACTTCATATGATATATGATGGAAATTCATATAATAAAACAACAAATCTGCAGCAGTTGACTTTTAATGTATACAGGCAACAAGAGCTATCTGTAAGACAGCACGCTTGACTATTCAATGGCTTTTTAGTGACTGAGACATGGAGTCTTAATGAAGGCGCAGAAAAACATTAAACCAGAATTTCTTTGTCAAACAAGGTGCAATAATTTGCATTATATGCAAGAAAGAGTCATCTAACTTGATTGTTTACATAATTGTGATGGTTAAGAAATAGCCTTACCTTGAAAGTCTGAATATTCTTCAAATTTAGAATGGGAATGAATCTAGAATGGCTGGTATATGACTGTCAGACCCTATCTTTATATAAAATTCTCCAAATTTTCAATTTGAAAAAATACGCCAAAATACGACACAAACCTGCATTTCGATAAGCTTCAGCTCTCCTTAAAGCCTCATCCAGGCCCCAACCAGCAATGAACGCTTCAACTCTGGCAACAATACAGAAATCAGGATCCCTCTGGGTCTCTTTACAAGCCTGAATAACACAAACATGCAACAAGGTATAAGAGAGAAACCTATTTTTGGAGGGTTGAGAATGAATTGTAAACCTGATATGACATTAGCCATCTCCCATGAAGACACATTTTGAAACCAACAGAAGGAGAATTGTTTACAATGAGCTATTTAACCTTTACTATCAAGCTTTTCATCTCTATTCTTTAATTATACTCTAATTTATAGAGATTTTCCAAGAGTTTACATAAATGTAGTAGTCATTTGCTGCAGATTGGTAGTATATGTACCCAGGAAAGGGTTAACTTATAGGATTATCTTCTTTGCAACTTTGTAAACATCTTATGAATAAATATAACTTCTACCATAGGAGAGGCATAACCATAGTGATACATAGCTGAATGCATTATGGTAACATGTAAACTTGTTCTAAATCAACAAAATCTCCTTTTCCAACAATGCTTTTAAAAGCTGTTTGCTTTAACGCTGACAAATGTCATCTGTATTAGGGAAACCTTCCGTTTAACCCTTTTCCTCCTATAGAGACTTTCTGATGCCTCTGCTGCAGCTGGCCTTATGAAAACATGGTGACAAATAAAGAAATTGCACAAAACGTGCAATTTCACCTTCTGCCACAATGTTTTCCACTTTTCGTCATAGGTTATCCAATCAATTAAAGAGATTGACAAAATATGTTCAAAGTCGTCTGCAGCAGAATTGTCGTATGAAGGAAAGGGTTTTAAAAAAGAAATAATGTTTGGTTAAGCATAGGATATTTGTATTTTAACTTAACATTTCCCACATATAGTTTTATGTCTCTACAGCAGACGACTTTTGAAAACATTGTCATAACAGGAGAAATTCGTCATGATAAGCAAATTTTCCTTTTTCCACAAAATGTTCAATTCTGTTTTATGATAATACATTCATTTACAAAGAATTTCAATATTTTTGGAAAGATATTTTCTGAGGTTTGTTGCACGAGGAAAATGGTTAAGACATTAAAACTTCTGAAAAAAATACAATTTATGAATGTCATTACCTTAATTTTGAGTGCAAATTCTTCTATGTCTGCAAGTGGTTGTGCTCTTCCATCATGTAAGGAATTTGTCTTTGGGAATAACTTATCTTCTAGACATGCTCCTGGAAATAAAATGTATGCACTGAGCGTCTTTGTTGTAAGTATTTGTCACCATTAAATTATTCGCTGATCGTTTTTATGGTACGTATTTGTCACCATTAAATTATTCAGTGATCGTCTTTGTCGTAGGTATTTGTCAACATTAATCAAGCAAAGAATGTTTAACAAAAGCTTTATGATGCCTCTGCAGCAGACGGCTTTTTGAAAACATAGTGACAAAATAATTTCTCCTTTTGCCACAAATACGTTCAAAGTCGTCTGCTGCAGAATTGTCGTATGAGGAAAAGGGTAAAATCATTTTGGCAATGTGTTAAAATGCATCTAATTGCAGGAAAGTATCTTACCTGCCACACCACGATCTTCAAGTTTACGCACAAGACGGCGTGCATTGTTAAAGTTCCCATAACCAGTATCTGCGTCAAGCAATATTGGCACTGTTGTGGCATCCGACATGAACTCTAACACCTCCATCACCTAAAATATATAACAAATTACTAAATACAGAGCTCTAGATAGGAAGTGTGTTTCATTTTCTTAAATATTTTAACCCTTACCCTCATATAGACGCTTTCTGATACCTCTGCAGCAGACAGCTTTTTGAAAACATGGCAGCAAAAAGAAATTGCTCAAAACGATTAATTTCTCCTTTTGTCACCATTTTTTTTTAACTCTATCTAATTATTATTCTTTCATTTTTAAGGATTTGCTGTGCTTTTGCTAAGAGGTTTACAACGTCGTTTGCTGCAGATCTGTTGTTTGTGGAAAAGGGTTAATATCATTCAAATCATATAATGTTGTTGCTCAATAGAATAGGTGGTTTATATAATACAGGAAATATCCTCGGGCAAAGACTCCTCATCTAGGCCTCTCTTGAAGAAACTCAATAGTGTCCCTTTAACTGATATAGGTAATGTTGGCTGTTGGCTGCTCACTTTTTAGTATTTTGACAAAATTTGTAAAATGATAATAAATAATATGATAAGATGGAATAACTACAAGCAACTTATGAATTTCAGCGAATTAATAGGCCTTCATCAGTATATGTTACACTTATATATTCAAACATATACAATAAATACATTGTGTATGTACATATGAATGTTGTACGAAAATTAAAAAGGTTTTAAAACATGGGTTATGTGCACAAAATTCAATAGGAAACTGTTTCTATTGAATGACGAAGATGTTTGTAAACTTGAACTCTTCCCACACACAACAATTCTGTAGCAGACACCTTTGAAAACATGAGGCTTAAATACGACAAACCTCTATAAATGACAGTTTAATCATTAAATAGAGTTAAAAACATTTTGACCACAAATGTTTTTAGCCGTCATCTGTGGCAGAGGCATCAGAAAGCGTGTGCATGTGGAAAAATTTGTCTCACCTGGGTCCATGATGCCTCATTACTGTCTCTGACGCCCATCTGTGCAGAAACAGACAGTCCACTTCCCCATATACCCTTAAATCCTACAAGAAAAAGCATAATTTATGATTTAAAGCTTGAAAAATCTCCTTTAACCCTTTCCCACCTATAGATGCTTTTTGACGCATCTGCAGCAGACAAAGAACAAGCAATTTCTCTTTTTGCCACAATGTTTTCAATTTTTATCAGTAATCATGCCTACAATTATAGAAATATTCCATATTTTTTAGTAGACAATTTTCAAAGTTATCTGCTGCAGGCTTGCTGTATGTAGGAAACTGTTAAGTTTTTTTTTATGTTTAAATTACGCAGCAATTGCCGGATCGCCGATTGTTGAGTTAGCTCCGCCCACATTAGCAACAGTAACTAGGCCGACATTTTTGGACAATTGTGCGATCTGATTGACTGTCAATCAAAAGTCGGCGATCCCACAATTAATTGTCGGATCGCAGATTGTCGAAATTAGCTTCGCTCACATTAGCAACGGTAACTAGCCCGACAGTGTTTGTAAACTCTCGCGATTTGATTGGCTAACGTAATTTGTCAACAAAAGTCGGCGATCCATCAATTCATTCTTTCCAATGATCAACAAAAATCATTGTGTCTAACGTAATTCCTCAAGTCAAAAATTGGGTCTCTTAAGTGTTAACAAGATTTGGCCTACTAATCAAGTTTTTGACAAGACACATACTTAACCTTAGCCTATATATAATGAAGACAAATATTCTGACACTGTTTCAACATGCTTAACCAAAAGAATGTGGTTACCTGAAGATCTAGTAACCTAGTTTTTGACCTGACATGACCCATATTCAAACTTGGCCTAAAAATCAGCAAGATAAACACACAGAATCAGTTTCATGACTGGATGATAATAGTGGCCTCTCGAGTGTTAAGAAGTAAATTGTTGAGGATGGATTGATGACAAATGAGGATCAAAAGGCTATCACAATAACTGACCATGAGCACTTAGTTCTCAGGTGAGGTAAAAATTTGTTTGCTTACAGACTCGTCAGAAATCATCTGTTTGAAGCAAAGGGTTAAACAAAATATAAATAATACTTTGAATTAGATATATCACAGATGCTGAAAGGTTGTAATAGACAATCAACTAACTGCAATATATAAGGTTTAACAGCCAAGTTACCAAAACTATCTAATTCCAAAAACAGATTACTGTTGCAGGCAATCATAACTAGGACTTATGTGACTTGGCCTTAACCCTTTACAACAGATTTAATTTGAAGCAATGAAGCAGACAACTTTTTAAATCACGAGATATTCCACATAAATGAGCATTATCCCTTTTTGCCACATTTTTCATCTCTATTCAATGATTTTATTCTCTCTCATTTTCATTTATTGAATTTGTCTATATTTTATCTAGACACTTTCAAAGCTGTCTACTTCATATTTGCGATCTGCGGGGAAGGGTTTACATGAAAATCGAATGATGTCTCTAAATTTCTAACATGAAACTCTTTGACCCAAAACAGATGGGTGTCTTTACCTGCTTCCTCCACAATTTTAGCACTAAGGCCATTATGGGCTTCCATGATAAACTCTAGGTCTGGGGATGTGAGCATTTTCTTAAGTTGAGTTGTTTTCTGCAAAAGAAATAAACAAATAACAATTTTAGTGAATTAGTGATAATGGATGAACTCTTCACATCAAACAGGGAACTTTTGATGACTTTGATGCACCAGACAATTGTCCATTTTAAAATGTCATCATTGAAAAAGTTTAATCAGCTTGTTTTCTTTGTTCCTGACATATAGATGATAAAGGTTGTTTACAAAAGATTCTATCTTGTACAGTGATATTTAACATAAGAAGGGACCGTACAACCAGAATTTAATCTTTTGCAAGCCTAAATGTCAAATAAGAGACTCAAGATTATTGTTTTTGAGATTTAAAAAATCGGATTGAACAATATACAGTGCTTTCAATATAAATGTTAATCCACCCTTTCAAACATGCAGATACGTTTTGATTCATATGCAGCAAATGACTTTTGAAAAAAATGTGGCAAACAGAAGAAATTATTTGTGATCTGCAATTTCTCATTTAGCCACAATGTCTTTATTCAAAAATAATTATTTTAGTTTAATTTACAGATAATATAACGACGCCAAGGGTATCACAATATAGCCCCACTTTTATTCTTCGAAAAACAGACTAAAAGTCGGGCTATATTGTGATACCCTTGGCGTCGTTATGTTATCTGTAAATTACATTTTTTTTTTTTTTTTTTAGGGGTCGTGAGTTCGAATGTTGGCCGAGCCGGGATTCTTTCTGACATTTGACAAAAGTCAATGCGACATGCGTCATTTGTCTTTCACCAATGGGCTTAGTCTATATGGAA
>JAUELF010247035.1:0-21696 GCA_031471495.1 Clinocardium nuttallii | reverse complement strand
TCTTGTCAGGGTAAATGGACTTATGCACCCTTTTGTCAATTGAGGCTCAAATATTTGTGCCAGTCTTGCTTCATAGTGTTTACTGTTCACACTGATCAAGCTACATTCTTGAAGAGACGTCTGATACATGATTGAAGTGCAGCCCACTCGACTATGTTCACATATTAGATTGTAATTGTAAAAATGTATCGGTGGATTTAATTTACACGGGCCTTTTTCTATGGCTCGCGGCGATTGATTGTTCGTTTTTGCTTCGCTATGACTACGTTCCTTTTCACATGCGAAATATATAGGTATACCTTTTGGAAATGCTGCTTACGTTCCTATAAAAGGGTTTTACATTATATCAGTCCAAACAGTTTGCAGTTGGCTGCCAGAAAAGTTTACGAATTGCAAACTGCGAAAAAGGTAAGAATATATTTTTTATTTTTTTATCTTTTACTTTATTAAAGAATAATTATTGTCCTGATATACACTTACACTTTTATAAAGTCCATGCACTATTGCACTTTGTATTGTATTCACTTTTTTGTCTTTGCCATGTTTCAATTGTAAGTGGCTAACGACAATGTACCTTGCCGATGCTAATAACATGTATGCATGTACTATTGCACATGCGTTCACGTTTATTCGTAAAATATGTATGGCTCTTGTCAGGGTCAATGGACGTATGCACCCTATTGTCAATTGAGGCTCAGCATTTGGTGCCAGTCTCGCTTCATAGTCTTTACTGTTCACACTGATCAAGCTACATTCTCGAAAAGACTTCTGATACAGGATTGACGTGCAGCCCTCTCGACTATGTTCACAAAATAGATAATTGTTAAAATATATCGGTGGATTTAATTTACACGGGCCTTTTTCTTTGGCTCGCGGCGATTGATTGTTTGTTTGTGCTTCGCTATGACTACGTTCTTTTCCAAATGCGGAAGTTATATGTATATTTTTTGGAAATGCTGCTTACGTTCCTATACAATGGTTTTACATTATTTCAGTCCAAACAATTTGCAGTTGGCTGCCAGAAAGGTTTACTAATTGAAGACGGCAAAAAGGTAAGATTTTATACTTTATTAAAAAATGAATATTGTCTTGAATGTCAATTTTTAATACACTTAATACTTTAATTAAGGAACGTAACTCCGTTTGATTCCGTTCTTTATTTAGAAAGAATAGTTATCTTTCTTGAAATTGTAATCGGTTCACTATATATGACCAAACGGTTTAAGTTCAGTCCGAAACGCCAGAGCCATCAATACGGGGTCGTGACTTCCAATCCCGACTCGATCATTTGCTTTTTCTGATGATTGACAAAGGTCATTGCGATAAGAGATACGGTAGCCAATTGCCTCGGAAGAATATTATGCGGAGTACAGTTGCGGGAATGCACACATGTTAGGTGAACTGGTCGCCGTGACATCACAGAGTCAGTTGATGCCACAGCCTCAACTATAGTTCATGAAGAGCTTTGCACGCCTTTCCTTTAGTTTGTATAATTTAACGAATGTTGATCAGGAATTCACTCTCATTACAACCATAAACCTGCTTGCGAATCATAAGTACCTCATTACCTTGACATCCGAATCTTGAATTCTTAAAGGTGCTGAAATTATAAAATGTTGAAACGTCTGCAAATGTTGCTTATAGTGACAACAAAGTAAGTATTGTTCAAAACTATTGGTAGCACATGTTGAAAACTGTCAATTGAAAGTTATGAAAATGTACACAATATGGCTTACTAAGTATGACTACCCAGTGAAAATGAAGCATAAACGATCACTATTTAGATGTTTATGGTAATGGAATGTGAAATTATTACTCTGATTTTATCATATAATTATGATGTTAATACGTTTCAAGAATCCTTTTGAACAGTTTTAAATCCTTTACTATAATATCTCTTTTCTGGAGTTCAGCACCTTTAAGAACCATAAACTGTATTTAATAAGACAAGTACGAAACCTTATTATAAATTGCTTGAGCAGTGTTCCGGATGGGCAACAAGGAGGGGAAGTCCCTTTTTTATAATTTATTTCTGTTTTATTTTTTGGTAAGAATCTCTGGGTATCAAATCCTTGTATTTCGCTCTTTAGGCAGACGTATTTTTTTTTATCTCATCAACCTCTCAATGATCCTCATTTATGGAATATGAATTGTATTGATTTGATTGTCCGGTAAGAAATCTGAATGCCAAGCCCAAATGTTAGGGAAACATAAGATGCCAGTTACTGCCCTATTGGAAATTCAACCCCCATATATATACTTTCTATTTTAGGACTGACAAGATGCTAAAGAACATCAGAGTAAAGAATTTCGTACATTTCTACGAAGAACTAACCCTATCATTTGATGAAGACGGGCCTTACTTTTTCGTCGGGGAAAACGGTTCGGGGAAAACCTGCATGTTAGAAGCTATCCGGAGATGTATGAGTTCTTCTAAAAACATAGGAGTATCATCGAGTCATAAGCCAAATGAAGATTCAGTTGTCGTGTGCAAATTCGACATTCCTGACGAAAAAATGATGGTGGCGATTTCAGGAGTTGTATACATTGGCAACGATAAAAGACCCAGGAACAATGGTCACGATGCTTTTGTAAAGTTTGTTTGTGTGGAAAACCAACAGCGGTCAGACCAGGAAAACCGGTATGATTTATACGTGGATTTGTTAAAGAAGGATGCCAAACAGCGGGCGGTCAATATAGAAATTAAAATGGACCAAGACGCAAAAGAAGAATTCCGTAAATGTCTTCTTGCAAAAGATTTCAAATTTGGAAAACTATCGGAATGTATCAAAAAACACATCGTACAAAATGGAAAACTTGAGGACTTCAGCCAAAAAAAGGGGCTCAAATACACACCAAGAACAGAATGCGAAAAGTTCCTATTAGAAAAGATAGATGAGAGAGTAGTAATCGCTTTTCCGGTCCATGGTGTTTCACCAATTCAGTGGACTATGAGCACTTCATTTAAAAAGGAACCATATAGTACACATGACTATAGACAAACTGCTAATAAACACATTCAAGAAAGATCAGAGATTGTTTCATGGTACTTTGGGCTTACAAATGGCGACATTTCAAACGAAGAACGAGAAAAAGTAGATTGGTATTTCAAAAAGATTACAAATAATGATCAGTTAGTTTTCAAGAAAAAAAAAGTAGTCGATGAAGATACAAAAGATACAAAAAAAGTAGCCGAAGAAGATAGGAATAAAGTAGTCGAAGAAGACACACAAAATGTAGTAGAAGAAGATACAAAAAAAGTCGAAGGATATACAGAAATAGTAGTCGAAGAAAATGGAGAACAAGTTAGACTGGATAAATGTCCAGAGGGTTATTTTGAAGCCATGAACTGGTCCATCATTTTAGCTATTAAAAAAATTAAAACCATATGCCTGGATGAAGCCAGCAAATGCATGCACCATCAGATGATTAAGCGTATGAGAGATTTGGTTCTGAAAGGAATAGAAGGTAAGGTAGTGATTGTCACAACTCATACTCCAACATTCTTCACAAGTTGGACCCTCCCAAAAGCCTTCATCTTCAGGCGTCAAGTTATAAAAGAAAAATAGTCAAGATTTGCTGTGATTAGCAGCAATTCAATTCTAAAAGACGTCGATAAATCAGCTATGATATTTCAAACACACGAGTTTTCAACTTTATTCTTTGCACAACGGGTGATGTTTGTTGAAGGAAACAGTGATCTCAAAGTACTCTCAGCACTTAAATTGACAATAGTGAATGACGTAGAAATGATGACCAGAATAATTGACAAGTTTGGAAAGAACCTCACCGTAGATCAGTTCTATCACTTTTTATCTTCACTGCAGTTAATTCCTTTGCAGGGTCACATTAATAAGCTGAAATGTCATCAAGTCTGCAAGAAACTGGCACTTGAGCACTATATCCTCCTAGACCTTAATGCTGTTATAAAAACAGACTCTACCAAGAAATTCCGTGAAGACTTCAAAATCGATACTGATGAAAGTATCATTCTCGCGAATGTATCATGCTTAGAAAAACAGTCTATCTTGGTTTGGAAGTCCGGAAACATCGAGGACGCACTGAAAACAATCAGTGATAAAGTAAAGTGGTATCTCCTTGCCAAAGAAGATGATCAACAGACCTATGCACCTCCGGATACAAAAGGAGCAAAGAAAAAGAAGAAACTGTTCAAAAACTCAAACCTAAACGACGACAACTTGATGGAATTTGCAAGGGATATCTTGGAAGGTTGCTTAGGTAACCGAGATGCGGATTTTTGTCGTCTGTTGCATTTTCTTTTGAAATATGCAAACACACCAACACATGACAAAGTATAAAGTATGCCAGACAACGAATGAGGAGCTTGTATCCCATTCTGGAAGCGTGCTAAAACTCGTATGTTTCTACTTTTGCCTAGATGTTTTCAAACTGGTCTGCAGCAGGTTTCTTGTATGCGGGAAGTGGGTTGAATATTGTTTTTATTGTGTTTTGGTTGACCGTCTTTGCTTATATGTATCGGTGGTTTGCGGTTCTGATTAATACTTTTACTTACTCTGTATGCTTAGCACTCAACATTGGTTTGTTTTTCTGTTATGTAAAAAATGTATTCTTGTTGTAAGATGGTAGAGAAAATGTTAGTTTAGCGGTATAGTGTCCGCTTCGGATGAGACAGGTCGCGAGTTCGATCCCCGGCCAGGTCATACCACAGACTTTAAAGATGGCACTTACGGATTTCCCTCTTTGGCGCTCATGATTGTGGGGTTAGCATAACTACTTTCTGGTGTCAGGATAAATGGACCAATATAACTTACCACGACGTGACGTAAATAGACCTGTATAACTTACCTAGGAAACGACGTGATTGAGAAGGAACCGACTTTGGTTCGTTTGGAGTTTTTGTTTAACCAGAATATGATATATCCTGGGGGGTTTAATTCAGTTCACCTGTAAAAGAAAGCATATGCAGAATATATTTTTCTTTAGATGGTTTGAATTTTTGAATTGGAGTTATTCTATACTTTTCATATCTATGCATGTTTTAATTATTATTGAACTTGAAAACGTAAGCTAAATACTTGGTATTTTAACATAGATTTTTAAATGTGCATTAAATTTGGAAAGATGGTGAGCTAGATTAATTTAAACTATGTCTTTATTTGTGTGGGAGGAGGAGCAACTATAATTCGTTTGTTTTTGCATTTACTCTTTTTGTTTGTTTACCATGTCATAGTTAAGTTTTGTTTATTTAACCCTTTCCCAAATACACCATGTATGCAGATCATATCTATGAAAAGAGTTTAAAATGGTGTGGCAAAAAGCGAAATTGCTTGTTCTGAGCAATTTCTCCTTTTATCACAATGATTTCAAAGTCCGTCTGCTGGTAAGGGGTCAAACATATGGTTGTCTTATAGTTGTATATAGCTTGCGTTTAGCCCCGGTAGCTCAGTAGGAAGCGACTTTGGCTGTCAATCCAGGGCTTTGCTAGTTCGAGCCCCAGCTCGGCGAACATTCTTTCCAGCGTTCGACAGAAGTTACTTTGTCAAGCGTCATTTGTCTTCCAACAATGGGCTAACGAACGCGTGTTGAAAAGCCATGAAACGCATGCGTAGGTGAACTGGCAGCCATTTTTCGACTGATCTTTTTTTAAAACAGTGTAAAACCCTTATTAATAAATAAACAGATAGCGTGTGCATAAAAATAACTATCTCTTCTTTAACTGTGTTGATTTGTTTTGGCTCGAATTTCTATTTAGCTCAATTGTTCAAACTATGGTTCATTATCGAAAAAATAACCCAGGTAAACCCTATACATGACACCATCTTGACACTAAATATTCTATTAACCCTTTTCCACATACAACAAATCTGTAGCAGACGACTTTGAAAACATACCCGGAAAAAAATGGAAACTTCTTTTGTCGCCATGTTTTCCAAAATCCGTCTGCTGCAGAGGCGTCAGAAAGTGTGTCTATTAGGTAAAGGGTTAACACTCCATCATCTTCTAACACATTCAATAAGAACAGACAACTTTATCTGGAGAAAATATGAAAAATCTCTATCAATGAAAATACACATATTGAAAAGAGTTGAAAACATTGTGGCTAAAGGAGAAATTGCTAAGTATTACTTATTTTGCAACAATGCTTCAATTCTTTATCTGCAGTTGGGAAATAGTAACATAAAAAAGAGCACCGCAGGGAAAGCCAACGCTCTACCGATTATTTTGCTTTTTAAAAAGAAAAAAGGGGGGCATGAATAAGTATTAAAGCCAGTGTTGTGACTTTGTAAAGACATGCAAATTTGTCTTAGAAACATGTGTACATTTGAAAATGTTGACTGGTTTTTGAGGTAGGAGGTAATGTGTAAGCCAATGGTATCACAAAAGCCTGCCTATTCTTTCTTTAAAAAATCCACCTGACAAGCTAAAAATGGGCTTTGTCACACAAAAGCCATCATCCATAATGAGCAATTTCTCCATTTGCCGCAAGGTTTCTACACTATTTAATAATTTATAGAGATTTTTCCATGTTTTTGCCTAGATGTTTTCAACAGTGCTCTGGTAAAACAAGCCTTATTACATTTGTAAACAAAAGTTTAAATCCAGATCCTCCTTCGCATCCATGCAGCTTGATTACGCTCTACACTGTTTGCAAATAAGTCTTAGAAGGTTTCAAGGAACTTATCAATATGGGTCCTTAACATTTTCCCTCATACAGACACTTTCTGAGGCATCTGCAGCAAAAGAAGAAATTGATCATGATGAGCATTTTTTCCATTTGCCACAATGTTTTCAACTTTTATTTAAATTTTTAATACTTATTTATTGAGATTGTTCAGGTTTTTGCCAATATGTTTACAACGTTTACTGCTGCAGACATGTTGTACGTGGGAAAGGCTTAAAGTATGCATAGATGCTCAGACAGGTCTTTGTCTACACTTGTAAAAAAAACCCGCTCAGGTTTATTTTCCTTGATTACTGCTCGTGATGACACTGGATCGCTCACCTGTATTATGCAATGTGAGTGTGATGCCTACCTACCACAATAACTTTTATTTTACCAACCAATATACCTAGAAGTAATCTTGAAGAGGGTCACCAAGGAAACATTTCAGCAAAATATTTTAGGTGTTGGCTAAATATTTTTGGAAAAGAGGACTTTTATGAATTTTCAATATAACCATATAAGGCAAAACTGACCTTCCCCCTGTCATCCATGTCTTTTAGCCAATCCACATGGCTTGGGGGAATCTTGTAGAAGGTCACACAAGGAACATTTCTACACAATTATTTGAAAATCCGCCAACCAGTTTGTGGGAAGAAGAATTTTAAAGTTCTTTTTCGTTTGTAAACCAGAATTCTGCATGGATCCACCAGAACATTCTGGAGAGTACATTTAGAGAATGCTTGCTGTGAATTGTCATCCCCATTGACACACTGGCAATTGACAGACGCACAACGCACGCCGGACAAAGGGCGGTCACAAAAACTCGCTATGATCAGTTCGTGCTCAGGTGAGCTTAACAAAATCCTATTATTATCTGCATTATAGATGCAAAATGAGACATTGCTCATCATAAACTATTTCTTCATTTGCAAAAATGTTTTCAAAAGTAATCCGTACAGATTTTCAAAATGTGTCTTCAAGTGGCCAAGGGTTTTCAGATTTGTCTGCTTTTAAAAAAACTGTCTAGGTAACAAGAGCTGTCCCTCGACTATTCCACCGCTTTTTTGGAATCTAATGCAGTTGCCTGCAAAACATTAACCAGATTTTCTTAAAGGGTGATACTTTGAATTATATGCAATATAGAGTTATTTAACTTGATTAATCTTAAAGGTCTTATGGTTGGGAAGGTTTGTGTAACGTTTCAATGGAATGCATCAAGTAGTTACTAAGATATAGACTCTTAATGTAGTTGCACGCAGAAGGGCAACAATTTGCATCACATGCAGGATATAGTTATCTTAAGTTGTTGTGTATATAGTTGTGACATTGGGAAGGGTGTATAAAGTTTCAATACAATATTCAAGTAGTTACTGAGTTATCGACGTTTAATGTAGATGCACGCAAAACTTTAACTAGAATTTAAAAGTCCAAAAAGGACCATAACTTGCATAAAATTCTAGATAGAGTTATCGGTCTTAATTGTTTATATAGGTGTTATGGTTGGGAAGGGCTGTGTAAAGTTTCAATGCAATGCACCAATAACAACTGAGATTTGAACTCTTAATTTAGTTGCACGAAAAACTTTAACAAGAATTATTAAGTAAAACAAAGCCAAAACTTGTTTATTTCAACAGGTATGCTAGGTGGAAGGCATTGTAGAAAGTTTTAATGTAATGCATCAAGCAAATACTGAGATATGGACTCTAAATTTAAGTTGCACGCAAAACTTTTAACAGAATGTCTAAGTAAAAAATGGGCCATAACTTGCATAACATGCAGGATAGATGATCTACATAGATGTGATAGTTGGGTAGGGTTGTATAAAGTTGTAATCCAATGCATCAAGTAAATGCTGAGATATTGTCTCTTAATTTAGTTGCACGCAATACTTTAACCAGATTTCTAAGTAAAAAAAAACTTGCATAAAATACCGGATGCAGTTATCTTACTTAATACTCTTCATAGGTGTGCTCGTTAGGTAGGGTTGTAGCAAGTTTCAATACAATACATGCAGTATATAAGTACTTGCATGCAAAACATTAACCAATGTGTGACGCGAATGCGGGGTGAGTAGTATAGCTCTCATATTCTCGAATAGCCGAGCTAGAAATGAGCATATATATGCGATATATCATGCGATATCATCCTATGAAGGACATGATAACTCACAATGCTATTATTCCATTTCCTAACTGCAGTTATATTTGCAGCACAGAACTGTTTACACCAATGATGGAAAAGAAGAAATTGGTCTATAATCAAGAGTTAATCTTACTACTTTAAAAGTAAGTTGTACATGTATACGGTCAAAGGGAAGTAATTCATTTTCCATAGACGACCATAAATAGCATTATGTGTTATGTTTCGTTCCAAGGTCAAAGTGAAGAAATTCGGATTGGAGCGACGGGCAGAGTTTTGTCCAGATTTCAGGATAAAACTATAGAGACCGCATTTGTTATCTTACAACTAAAAATGAAATAATATGAAGAGAAAGGCAAATAATTGCTATGCCAACATTAAAACTACGCTTCAAGTCTAGTCCAAATCAATTAGTATAGAACACGCACATACTTTCATTTACAGTTGTGTTGAGAGGTATCTTTGTAAAAAACCGGTAAACATTGATAAGCGTTGTAAGAAAATGCTTCCACAAAACATTGCCGCGATGCAAAAACCTCATATTGCCCTTTGCGCTGAAAGAGTTAGGTCTTAAAAAGGCCATTCTCAGATGAGCAATCCAGGGCCTCGTGGCCCTCTTGTTTGCAGTAATTATACCTTCATTTATAGGGATTTACCATATGTTTGCCTAAATGTTTTCAAAGTTATCTGCCGCTGATTTGTTGTAAGTTGAAAGGGTTAAGAGACTGAACATTTTATGAATGTTTGTCTGGGGTATATCCTATTTCAAAAATGCATTCAATACAACGTTATTGCAATATCATGCATGAACATTTTATACTAGTTCATTTGGCCCGATTAACGACTGGGTCAAGCTGAAATATATCTCTGTCAGTAATGACGTGAGTTCGACCCCGGCTAGATCATTCATTCCGTTGATTGACTTACGTCATTTGTCTTCCACCAATGAAGTTAATATACCGTGGGAATGTTACTAGTTATCTGGGCAGAATGTTATGTGAAATAGACTTACATGTATGAAAAAACCTGGAAACATACGTCAAGACACGTACTTCCGAAATATAGAGTTGATCACAAGAGATAATAAATACAGTGGTACAAACAAGACCTTTGGGACATAGCATTAAAGATAGGCTAGTAAATAACATTGTGGAAAACAGTGATAGTGGGGTAGGGTGTCGATTTTTCGTAACAAATGTCATGCGCTCTAATACCGTGATGAGATGTTTCCTCAGGAACTTCACGAGTATTGGTTAAGTCAGCATGAAGATCGATGTAAAATAAAATAAATATGTTTAAATTGAATTAATTGCTTTGCTGCTGCGTACAGTTTTTACCCTCACCCCGCTGAATTACGGAAATCAGTTTCATCATATATGCGATAATCTTACGTATGAGCCTTAGTTGGGGTCAAATTGCATCTTCGTACAGTGTAGAGTATGGTGAGCCTATGTAAAGCATAGTCTCACCATAGTCTTCACCGTCAACGTATATGTTATATAGACATGAATGCACCTTTTAACACAGAGATCGAAGTGTAGTTGAACGTTAATGAACTATAAATGAAATCAAATCGAAAAGTCAATAAGACTTCATAATCGCTAGGTATTTGGTTATGTTGTATTGTATATGCATACAGTGAACATTCGGGGAAGACTACATCGTACATGTACATACGCACAGTCTCACCTTAACGTCATTAACGTCCACGTATATGTTAAATAGACAAGAATGCATCTTTAAACACAGAGACAGAGGTGTAGTGCCACTAATTGAGCGTTAATGTAACAACGCATGAAGCCAAATAGGAAAGTCAACACGATTCCAAAATCACTAGTGATTTACGGTTTTATCGTATAAATTAATAAGTAGGAAGGGAGAATGTCCTGTAAAGATTTCGAACATCTGTAGTTCTAGGATTGTTTCTCCATTATGGTCCTTTGCATTGTCCACCGTGATAACTTTATAGTTAATATTGTTTTTAACATAAGTGGCTAGTCCGCCACATGCAGAATTATTAGAATTAACATACTTTTTCTTTTACAGATATATCCAGGAATATTTCGGTTAGTTGTGCTGTTGAATTTTGTTTCCTGGATGCAGATGATATCTACTGGGTTAAGGTCTAACAAGTGTTTAATTTATGTGGTGGTGTAGACCGAAAGCCCACACGCATTCAGGTTCATGATTTTTAAATTCTTAGACATATCGAAAATTATGGTTAAAAATATTACGTTTGATTCTGCGACCCGGGGTTTGAGAGCCCAGGCTGTATCGCCCGGCCCCCATCGCAGTTTTTATCATCCGGTCTCACTGATACCGTGCTTTAAAAGTTATTTGAGAAGTTACTTCTTAATCAAATAAACACATATATTGCGACTGCTAAAGTGATATTCCCCTGTCCCCAACAACATGGGTTCAATAAACAGCTTAGCTGCATGACTACAGCCTTTAATGTTCAAGAAGCTGTGTTTTATTACAACGTAGAACGTCAAAGCGACGTTTATGTCGATTGTCTTGACCAAAAGGGGGCTTTTGATAGTGGGAGACACAAATCATTGTTCCTCGAACTCGGCCGAATGAGTAAACTTCTTAGGATTTTACAAGCCTCGATACCGGTCTTAAATGTGTCGCACGTTACGCTAAGCAAACGTCTATTACATTCAACGTAATACGCGGCGTACGTCAGGGAGGGGTTATGTCCTCTTTCCTATACCTAGTTTACATCAATGAACTTGTAAAGACATTGCAAGACAGTAATCTATGCACTAACGTCATGTCAATACCTGTTAGTAACCCTTCATTCGCTGAAGACATATCTCTGTTGGCCATTTCCCCCCTACGATTACAGAAAATGGTTGATATTGTCTATCGGCAGTGCAAAACATGGAGATTTGAGAGAAACGTAAACAAATCCAACGTTATAGTATTTAGTAAGAAGGGCAATGACTCCAGCTCATATATAATGTATGGAGAACAGATTCGTACGCAGGTGAAAACTATCGTCCGTTTGGGTATAACCCATGATTCCAGTATGAAATTGTCGGTCCGCATAAAATAACGTTTACAAACATCCTGCAACTATCTATTTGCCATAGTTGGTCAGGGTCTTCATCCCCAAGGGGTAAACCCTCTGGTTTCAGCAAATCCGTACTCCAAGGTAGTCCGACCAACACTTTTGTACGGATCAGAGCTTTGGAATAATATTACAAAAACTGATCTCAATAGCCTATTGATTTTTCAGTATTTCGTTGCAAAAAAGATTCAAGGACTCTCAGTTAGAACGAGATCGGACAAAGCTGAGTCTTGGGCTTTACAGGATTGATAGCGAAATCGAAAAGCGGAAACTAATGCTCATACATGAACCGCTTTGTCTCCCTGCATCTTGTATTACTAAAGAAATATTTGTTAGTAAATTTATAATGTTCATAAATGACCAACGCTCAGTCAAGCTTGGGTTCATACCGGATATTTGCCGTATAATAGAAATATACAACTTAAACTTTATATTGAATAATTCTTTCCGGGATATTTAACTGCCCACTAAATCAGCATGGACGAATACAGTTCGCCAAGTGATAAGTATGCGTGAGCATTCCTTATGGGAACAACGCCTCACCATGAATCAAGAGTACATGTTTTTTCAAGTGTTACATCCAGGGATCGAACCTAGCATCGCTTACACAGTTTCCAAGTTGAGTGCCTTTAGATCAACTATGACAACTATTGTCAAACTATGGTCAATGCCCATAACACTAACAAGTTAGGTTAGGTGTGGCATGATATCCCAAGAGGAATTAGTTATTTATTGCACGAATGCAGCTGCACAGAAGTGATACGCTTTGAACTCAAACGGAAAATGATTTCTCTGTTTGATATTCAATTTGTTAACGAGCTTTGTACTCTAGACCATTTTGCGCGGGTACTCCGCATTATGGGAACACCACTACATACAGTCGTCAATTTTAAAATCAACAATACAGAATTGTATTGTATTGCATAATCCATACTGTTGGTTTTCTCACTGAACGCCTCATACTTGTTTAACGCTATATGGGTTAAAAAAAATACTAGTGACACAAGCTGTGTTAAATGTTGCCATGATACCGATTAAAGCATCTAGAAAATAAATGATATCGTGTCCGACTGTTTTTGTCATATTTTCACATAGAAGAAATACCTCCCTGGAATTTTAATTTCTTTCAAATCACAATTCAGCCTAATTTCCGTTAGGAAGTTTGTTGAATTTACCGAAGTTAGAATTTGAAAATAATATTTTGGCATTAAACAATTTGGTCCGAGATATTACCAATAGCTTTATGTAGTATGACCCGAAATGACAAAATATAAACTGCACCATGAAGGATAAGGATACTACCTACCGGGCTTTACCATTTGGACGTTTATAACATACCAGCTGTTGAATTCTAAAATAAAACACGTTTACGCGCTTTTAACCTTTGTCATTTTGCAAAGCCCTGAAACGATATTTGTCTTTAATTAAATGAAATGGGAAGCAGAGAACTTGGTAGTATTTACTCTATTTCTAACATATATTTTTAACCCTTTCCAACATATAGCACATCTGCAACAGTTGACTTTTGAAAACATCTAGGCAAAACCATGGAAAAGTTCTATACAGGAAAGTTAAATTATAGAATGGAATTGAAAACATTGTGGCAAAAGGTAAAACTTCTGAGCAATTTCTCCTTTTTCAATAATGTTTAAACAGTGTCTATTGCAGATACGCCAAAATGCTCGGCTTAAAAGGTAACAACCGTTTTGTGATATTTTATTAAGTTTATAAACTCAATTAAAGGAATTAGCAACACTTGTATTCAATACATCTGCAGTAGAAAATAATAAAAATATATTGTGGCAAAACAGATTTTTTATTTAATTGTACTTTTATTTACAGCGAATTAACATACTGTTGTCCAAATGTTTTAAAAAAAAAATACAACTGAAGACGTTGTATGTGAGAAAGGGTTAAGCAGCTATCTTAGAACTGGAGCAAACACGAACATTTTCTCTGCTTTCCGTATTAATATTCCTAATGTGAAAAATATGTATTCATTGCATTGTTAAACTTATTGACTGTGAATGTTGCAGAACTTATATATCCTTTAATATTTTTACCCGGTATGATATTCCCGAGTCGGCTGATTTCAAAACTACCCAAATACAAATCAGCGGTGAAGAGGTAGAGCGTCGGCCTTTCGTACCAAAGGTTCGAGTCCGTATTGAGCGGGTTATGACTTTGTTTTTTCCACACAAACGGCGCAATAACTGGTGAAGTCTCCAGGAAGCAGACATCGAGCGTGATTTATATAAACTTAAAGCTTGTTTAGCAATCGATGTAAAATGAATAAGTTTAGACTAAATACAAACCGGTAACATGTAGGAAATTGGAAATACTTTTGTTCTTTGATAAGGGTTGAAAAATGGGACAAAAGTAAAGCAAATCGTGGTCTACAATAGTAACGATAACCAACTTACTGGTGAATTTCTGTTATCAGTATCGTTATCAATTATATAAACAAATTTGTGCATATCAATTGACTTGTTGTTGGCATGAAATGATGAGTAATAAAGTTTGGATATAAATCAAAATTTGATTGCAAGAATGTACAGGCTAATCTTTTGTCTACTTTGACCCCCAAAACTTTTGAAAGTCGTGCATCACATGATAAGCCACTGTTGTTGAACGGCAGACATAGCAGGATAAGGATCGTGTTTTAACCCCCCTTTACCACATACATCAATTCTGCAGCAGACAACTTTGAAAAAATCAGACCACATCTCTATAAAACAAGTTCAATAATTGAAAAATGTTGAAACAATTGTGTCTGCTATAGAAGCTTCAGAAAGCGTCTATAAGTGGGAAAAGGTTAATTAAACAGCTGGTCGTGGTTTCCTATCTTTTCTAGATGTTTTTATCGGAAGACCTTAATCGTTTTTCAATTTTCTGATATAAGATTAATGCAAGCAACTTCAAAAATATCTGAAGCGCTTAATATAATTTTTAGTATCTCAAAGTGAGTTTATGCAATTTGGATGCGAATATAGGGAGTAAAACTGAATGATTTCGATATTATCAAGTGATTGTAACCATACTTTTATTTCATTAATCGTTTTTACGAGCTCATAGCGGTATTTCGATACTGAGCCATATATTTCTCATTTTGGTTTGATTCAGATAAATTGATAGGATCGTTAAACCTTTCATAATGCAAACTTTTTACCTAGATTACGAACGTAACACATGAAAATGTTTGTTGTTTGGTGCTTAACGCGGCTTTCAAAGTGTTTTCAGTTATATCACGGGGTTTCCTGGACAAGTTACCAGTACTACTGGTCCATTTATCCTGACACCAGCCAGTCAGTCGTAATGCTTACCCACAATCCAGAGCGCCAAAGAGGGCAGCCATTACTACCATTATTAAAGTCTTACACGATAATGTGCAATAAACGTTATCACCGAACCTATATAACCAGCCTTCGTCAATGAAGACACCAATCACTCTGTGTATACATGCAGTCTGATCACGACATTATCTGTCATATAAAAATCTCCGTTATTCAAGTTGTCAAGAAGCTTGTAAATATTTACTTTCTCATATGCACTTACAAGGAACACGAAATCGCTTTGCTTCTTTAAATTAGAAAAGCTAGTTATCGATGTTACCCATCTATCCATGAGATACCGATACAAGTAGTAACTAGTTATATAAAATGGAAATGTTAATACCATTTCTTTCTTTCATTTCACAGAATTGAAAGGATCACAAGGTGAACTATTATATTATATAATAACAGCATATCGATATTTTCTTTTCTTTTCATCTGAAATGTGCGTGTAGAAATTAATAAAATCAGTCACCATTAATCTGGAACACGTTCTTTATTACAGGAATCGGGACGGCTTTATATATTGATTGAAGTGAACGAACGCTTTCTCGTAAATTGTGAGATGAAATGGATACAGTCTTCGCTAAGAGGATAAAAGCCAATCCAGTCTTCAGTGCCTTGGGCCATAAACAGGTGAATCTGAATTGTTGAGCTGATTGAAAGTGAATTCCCGCCGTATTGCCAGCCTTGTGACATTAGTTTTTATACCCAACGCCATAAAGTGACGGATATGAGCTTAAAGCGATGACATTAGAGAGTTCTTAGCCTGGGTAATATCATGTAACGGATTAGTTTACAGTTTTCCCACACTATGGCATGACAGATACAAACCTCGACACTCTGTCGTCTGTCTGTAAAGTTCAAACAAACAGAGACCCTAGAAAATCCGATGTGCATGTCATCATTTAGGAGGTTTAACAATGACGAAAGACATGTCAGAGTTCTTCAATTCCACGGACGCAATGATATCTCTTTACCACGATTCATACGATAACGTGACTTTAGTCAGTACAGAGGATATCACTATCACGTTTACCACAGGATATTACGTACACGTGACGTCATCGGTAAAATTTGTGGTTCATGACATAATGAATGACGTTTCAACCGGAAGTGTGCTAATCGGTGTCGTTTTGTTCTTTATCGTTTTTCTTACAATCGCTGGAAATTTAATGGTGTTTTTGGCTGTGATATACACAAAGAAACTTAGATCGGTTTCAAATATATTTATTGTGTCATTAAGTTTAGCCGATTTTATGATGGGTATTTTTGTGATGATACCGGGAACGTTAAATGAGATATTCAAACAATGGATACTTGCTGATTATTTCTGTGTCATGTGGGCAGGTTTTGACGTGATGTTGTGCAGTGCCTCCATATTAAACGTATGTCTAATCAGCCTTGACAGATACATTTCAATTATGTCACCTCTGCGTTATAAAGTTTTAATGACCTACCGCAGGGCCTTTATTATGTTGGCCACAGCTTGGGGTATCGCGATATGTGCTTCATTCATTCCCTTATTGACTGGTCTCCACAATCCAGAGTTACCGACCCTGACCAACCTAACATTGCTAACCGAAACCCCACAGTGTCTTTTCATACCTAGTTTGTTATACGTTCTAATAGCTTCATCAGTGACTATTCTCTTACCAATCATTGTTGCCATCGTTTTATATTACCGTGTTTCAAAGGAAGCAAAGAGACAAGCGTGTTTCGTGGGTGTACTCATCGCGCCTAGTAACATGTTGCTAGGTTCAAGGATTGCCAACAAACACATTCGAGAACCTTTTACCAGAAAAGCAACGGTGACTTTAGGGATCATTGTTGGTGCTTACGTTGTAACCTGGGCACCATTTCTAGTGACTAATGTAACAGACGCCTTATGTAAATGTGTACCACCCAAGCTGTTCGGTGCCATTGTTTGGTTGGGATGGTGTAACAGCTTAATCAATCCGATTATCTACCCTTTCTTCATGAGAGACTTTAGGAAAGTGTACATTAACGCACTGTTGAAAGTTTGTCCGTGTCCAAAACTGTTTCAGAAAGTCAAACGTGATAGAATTTTCTTCCGAGATTCTGTGGACATCACAAGATCTTCAACGAAGTCCAATTTTGACCATCCAGAGGACAGACTGTGATTCATAGATATAAACATACGATCAATATGTGGTCATTGGACGTCTCGCTTTGACTTTTGGAGTTTTTTTGTCAGAAGTTTAATATTTGGCTTCATGACATATAGGTTGAACATAATGAGTTTGGCGAAACTGCATACGCCTTGACGTTTGGAGTTATTATTACCTATTATTACGAATACATCTACCTTTAAATGACACATACATCATATAATTAGATAATTATGGAACTCTAATCCGACGAATGTAAATATCATATCCCTTTATGTGATCCCATTAAGCAGCAACGAGTCAATTGTTTGATTTTACAGCGTTTTGCATTTTTAGATGAAAGTGCCTGCATATAGCATGTTCCCACGGTTTACAAAACCGATTTAAAACGTTTCTCTGAAATTGTATTCGAATTATCCAAAGGATAAAGGTCTTTAGCCATAGTTTCAGCACAAATTAAACATTTAGAATACAATCCGAATTTATTAACATTAAAATTATAAATATCGTAAGAACCTCGACGCGAGCCACGATAGCAACGTTATTCTGACGTTTGAAAGGAAAACCATTTGTTAAAAATCGTGAATAGAAATATCAATAGCTGTTTTATCTGTACACTTTTAGCATGAACTTTTCTAATAGCCATTACTGAAACCCTTTCTAGAACCACCGATCACCAAACATGCAAAAAAAAGTATAACAAATGGAAAACCCTATCGGGTACAACCGACTAGCACTAGTCCCATCAACGTTATACCGACTTAGTGGTGTAGTGGTAGAGCGGGAGGTCACAAGTTCGACCCCCGTTCGGGTCTTACCAAAGACTTTAAGAATTGTAGTAATTGCTGCCCTATTTGGAGCACAGGATTGTGGGTAAGCATTACGAGTGATTGGCTGGCGTCAGGATAAATGGATCATTAGTACTGGTACCACTGGAATTACGTTGAAAGCGGCATAAAGCAAAAAACAATCATACGATGCCAGAAATAGCTCTCTTGAAAGGTGAAATATGTTTTTCTCCAACCAGTAAACATTGAGTTATCATCTCGAAAGATTATATTGAGATTTCCAACATTGTGATATCATTTGACCGTCTAGTATTGTTTTCATTTTTGTTATTTGAAGAATGACGTTCCCGTACACAAATATATTCAATATATCTTTTTGAAGATAATAATCAAACGCTTACTTAAATCGATTAAATTAAATTGTTTAACGCCGTTTTCAACAATTTTCAGTCATATCATGACGGCCACTTTCCGTACCCATGTGTTTCCTGGATTGCTCATACCATTTCTCCACACAACTGACTTTTTAAGCAACGTGCTGCTTTACCACATGGACTGTTAGCCAATTGGTGAGAAACCTATGACGCTTGTCGCATTGATTTTTGTCAAACGTCGGAAAGAATGTTGGCCTAGTTGGGGTTCGAACTAAACACCCATGGATTTATAGCCCGCTTCGCCACCGACTTGAACTACCGGAGGTAATTTTAAATATAGTAGTTAAAACATTGTGACAACAATAACATGTCATAGAATTTTCAATTTCTTCTATCGATGTATATATTTGAGATGAATACAGACTGAAAGAGACTATTTAGTAAAATTACAGTGTGTCCCACCTATGTATCAACTAATGTCTAGGGCAATTTTTTATTTCTAGTCTTCACTTCTGACTTCATTTAAAAATCAAAGTACTGAAATGCGGGGGATGTAACAAACAGTGGAGCGTTTAATTAACTGGATACATGGGGGTAACATGTAGAGTTCATTATTTGTCAAACGTATGAGCTCTTAGTGACCTTGAACATTGACAGCCATGTGTTTTAAATGTGATACACATTATCATTAAAGTGAATATTTCTACCCGTTGTGTAAAGATACAACACACGCTATGACTAGGGATTAAAGTGAACATTTCTAAGCGTTGTGTAAAAATACAACAATTGCTATGACAAGGGGTTTACTCAAACAAAAAATGGTTTCAAATTAATGTTTATACTTTTAGGTATAATTAGGTAACTTTGTGTTATATTATATACTTAAATTTCTAAATTATGTATACAACTTCAAGGATTAAAACTTTACATTGTGTACGTTTACTTTGTATAATGTGCATACTGTTTAGCTTGTTGAGAAATGTATTTAACTTATCCCTGGACAATCAGGACAAATTGTCCATTTTGAAAAAAACAGAGGGCAGCACATTTTTCTTTACAAATCTTTGCTTCCTGTAAGCTGGGCTTGACCATATACGGAGGTATTCAGCATAGCTGAATTCCCCGCGTAAAAAATAGTATGTCAACGTTAAGTAGAGCATATTCAAATATTCACATGGTTTTAATTCGTAAAATCGTGTCTGCTATTACAAGTTATAGAGTTAAAAGTAAAAAGATAAAATAAAACTAGTTTTGTTTGAAAACGATAACGGGAATTATTGTTTTATTTAATAGCAGCTTCAATGTATCAATGACATGTATGGACGGGTTAATACTATGGAATACCGAGAAAAGCATCATTTGTTAAATTAACGTTTGAAACTATGATTTTATCCGTATATACTTCACTGTTATTTCGTAAAAAATAACGGAAACATGTAATTGATTATGAACTTATTTTATTTTGCACTCGCCGTGTTAAGAGTTAAATATTTGGCGAGCAGAAACATGTAATAAAATACAAAACCAATTATATACTTTGTGTAATACAAATACGGTTTCTTTCTTCTCAGAGTACGACATGACTTTAAGTTAAACGTTTACCTGTTATGAGTCATGTATATACTGTCATAGTTGGGCTGTTTTGAAAACATATGAAGACAGAAAGGCGACATCTGCACTAAATGAAGTTTACTTTTAATACAAAGTTGAAACCTTGTGTTAAAAGGCGAACGCTATTGTCAAACATTTGCCTTGTGTTGTGATATACTGGCAAATGCGTTAAATATTGTCTGTGATGAGAACACTGACCGATCGTCCTACTTCAATTAAGTAAGGAGAAGACATTTCAAAAGCATGTAATGTAAATTGCAAAACAATTATTTCGTTTTTTACTAGGTTATTTACGTACTCATTTACAGCTGTCGATGATATTAATTATTTTATAAAGTGGTTTGTTGTTATAATTGCTGTTTGTTTTCGTATTTCATTTACCAGCCATAATAAAAAAGCAACAGACTTTGGATCAAGTTGTTGCCTGTGAAATCAATATGTTAGTAAAATCGTTAGTAAAAAGTCAGATCTTTGTTCAAAGGACGCCAAATTAAAAACATGGTTCGTAACAATTTGAAAAAAAAGTTTCAAAGTTGTCCTCGGTAAGGAATGAACTATGGTGGTTATCGGTTAATCGGTTCATAATCTCGAGTTAAGCTATAGAAAGGTAAACAAGTACACACGTGTATTCATACTGGTACAGTGACGGATTTTTCTGACACCTTCTTTATTCTCAAGTCGGTTCCCATAGACCCGTATTCGTATACAGGTTTGACTAATATGAAAACATTATTCTGAATTTATATGTTTTTAAACCCTCATTCGTTTATTAAGGAAGTCAAAATTAGAATGACAACACACCATTACTTCTGTTACTTTACCAATTATAGAGGGAGATACGGGCAAGGATACCTTGATTATGGTTGAACCAATGTTCGTTTCCTCATACTGACTGCTAAACGTAATTTGAATAATTGTTTGACAATCTTTGACTTAAAACATTGTTTAAAAACAATGTAGACCAGAACTGTATTCAGATTATCATATTTCACCACGTGCTTAAGGGGGTACCAGTCGAATGCTGTAATTTGATTGATTGATTCGACGCACATGCACCAATGCTCGGGAAACCTGAACCCACCGACTGTTCACACGCACGTTTGAAAGTCTTATTCAGGTCCTTGTCTACCCATTCATTTGTATTCCTTTGGACAATAACTCTATACATATCGACTACGTGAATATAACATGAAAACAAAAGCTAAGCTACGAGTATAGGAATGCTAAATCTCGGAATCGGCAACTGTGATAATGTTTCAAATTAAGATCTTGTTACGTCATTTGGTAAGTAATTGTCGTTTTAAACACGGTGATTTGCCAACATATATTCGCTTTTAGACGCGTCTGAAGTAGACGACGTTTGAATATACCTTTTGCAATTATCATACTTTCACTTTTAGAGATTTCTAATATTTTTGCCGTTATATTGTAGAAATCGTCTACTGTAGATTTGGCGAATAAGAAAAATAGTTAATACCGACTTCTGTATCGAATGTTGAGGTAAGATACATGTAGGTTTATCGACTTCTGTATCGAATGTTGAGGTAAGATACATGTAGGTTTATCGACTTCTGTATCGAATGTTGAGGTAAGATACA